>JAQZBX010048929.1:0-20060 GCA_029593785.1 Cabassous unicinctus | reverse complement strand
AGGAATTGTAGAACTTCGTTTAGTTTTTCTCCCCTCTTATTAAACTCCACACTCCCCTTGCAAAATGAGGTCCCTTATCCCCTACGCAGACTGACTTGTCCCGTAATCAGTCTGAATTCTACAGCTTTACAGCTTTCACCTGCTGCTTCTTTGTTTCTAGGGGAGGGAATAGTAGGATTGTGTGATTTCAAAGCAAGAACTGGCAAAATTGGAAGATGTTTTGTGGTCTCTCCAAGTACCCACAAAGCTTACTTAACTCCATTGGTTTGCACCTCATACAAGCTTTCAGGAACACAGTCACTGTCGATGGCTGGCACAGTGGGTTTGAGGACTTTGTTGGAACTTCAGGAAGTTTCCACAATAGCTGCCTCACAGTGGGTGCTTTGGCAAAGCTTACAGGGAATTGGTAGTACTTGCTGTGAAAGTATCACTCTTGTGTTAGGGTGTACAGCTCTGTGAGAGAGGCAGAGAGGCAGACTTATTTTAAGAATGGAGATGAAGGGCAGCTATTGCTTATGTAGTTCATTGCTTATATGTATGTATGTTATACTTGCATACAAATTTACTGCATGTTT
Organism: Cabassous unicinctus; assembly: GCA_029593785.1. Taxonomy (NCBI): domain Eukaryota; kingdom Metazoa; phylum Chordata; class Mammalia; order Cingulata; family Chlamyphoridae; genus Cabassous; species Cabassous unicinctus. The sequence continues at coordinate 19,485 of JAQZBX010048929.1, read as the reverse complement.
TGTATGTTGTATTCATTCTTGAAGGCTTATTCTGACTTATGACTCTTAATCTGATCGGACTAATTTTTATAGCATCTAAAACTTTGAGGTAATGCTGGTCATATTTAAAAAGTTTGTATTTAGGTTTGGAAGTTAATATTTCTGTTGGCTTGCCCCTTTTCCCCATCCCCAGATGCTGCTTATATATGCACAGCTTTTGCCCCCTATTTTGTGTTATGAGGAGAAGTTGTGCTACTTGTTGTGATACTAAATAGGTCTTTTTGCTGCAACATTTTGATTTTTAGCTGACTGCGTTTTACAATGTTGGAGATCAATTGGTTAACTTTGGCATTACCTGCCTTCAGGCTTAAGCATTAAAGTGTGTGCACCTACGATTTTTTTTTTTTAATTAATTAATTTATTTACTTGATCCATTTTAAACCCCCCCTTCCCCATTTGCTATTTTGTGTCCATTCGCTGGGCAATTCTCTGTGTCTGTTTCATCTCTTCTCATCCTCCTCCTCCAGTCTTCACCAGGATTCGATCCTGGAGACCTCCGATGTAGGAGAGAGGTGTTCTGCCATCTGCGCCACCTCAGCTCCTGGTTTTCGGAGCTCGTCTTGTCTCTCTCCTTTTACGTCATCATCTTGCTGCATGGCTCCCAGGGCCTGGCGGCTCACCGGCACACAGAGCCTGGCAGCCCATGCGCCTTCTATATATATATTTTTATTTTACCGGGAGGTCCCGGGGATCGAACCCAGGTCCCTCCATATGGCAGACGGACGCCCAACCATTTGAGCCACATCCGCCCCCTGCACCTACGATTATACATCAGCCTTTCAGAAAGGTGCTTATCAGGGACCACTAGTGATTTTTGTCGGCTGTATCAGAGTGCTGTGATTAATAGATACTTGTGTATATGTGTGTGCACGCAGTTTTCCTTTATGCTTCCTTTGCATTTGTTTTTCTAGCAGCAGTTTGGAATGAGTGTTACCCTGTAGCTTTGCTTTTCAGTCCTGGCATCACATTTTCAAGAATCCCCTATATTTGATTTCCTTGAGCTTGGTGTAGGAATTCTCTGTCTTTCTGGATTTTAGCTTCACTATGAAAAATTTTTGCACTGTTAGTTTTAGGCAAGTAAATATTTGTTGGTTTAATAGTATCCTAGAGCTGGAAAAGACCTCAAAAATTTGACTGGTCTAGTATCTTGTTTTAAGCAAGGAAATTGTCTAGATTGGAGTCTTCCAAACAATTTTCCATTGCTGTTTAAGAAATAATAGGTATCATTCAGCTATCATTCTGCCCCCTCCCAAAAAAGTTGAGTAAATTTGGGAATTAGAGTTAAACAAAATTATTTTTTCCCCTTAACTATCGTATTTTACTTTTCTAATGCAGACGTTGTGACTCCAAGATATCATGCAGCATTTTCCAAACTTAACCCACCTAGTATGTGTGCCCCAGGCTTCCTACCTCTAAGTTCATTCCTAACTCTAAATTCGTAAGTTTTTAGTGAAAGGTCTCCCTCTCATCCCTGATCCCCATCTGTCCAGTACTCCCTTCACCAAGCAAGTAACAGTGGTTATTTGCTTGGTGTATTAGTTTCTTGGATTATTTTTCTCCGCGCCCCCCCCCCCTTTTTTTTGGTGGTTCTTAACCATAATTTATTTAACCATTGATCTGTTAATAGACATTTAGAACGTTTATAATCTTTTTCTCCCTTTCTTTTTAACACAAAAACTAGCATTTATTATACATTCTTTTGCACTTTGCTTTTTTCATTTATTACATCAGAGGTTTATTAAAAAAAATTTTTTTTTAATGTAATAGGGTCTGTTGGTGTTTTCATTAATGATCTTTGTTTTTTTTTGTGTCATGTTTAGAAGAGCTTTTCCCATTCTGAGATTATAAAAAATAGGATGGGCTTGCAGAGAGACAGACCTGAGTTGGAATCCCGGCTTTTCTACTTCACAGTTATGGGATCTTGGTTAACTGACTTAACCTTTTTAAGCCTAAACCCTTTGTAAAATTTGTTACAGCGTTAGTGTAGGGATTAATAGAGACATTGTATATTATATCCTTAGTTCTGGGCCTGACACATAGTAGGTGTCAGGTACAACATAATAGTTTTTATTCATTATTACCCTAACGTATTATCTTGTTCCTTTAAGGAATTTTTGAATTCCCTAAAGACAGGAACAAGTCTCTTCATTTTTGTGTCCTTGGCCCCTCCCCCAGTACCAGGGATATATGATAATAACTCAGTAAATGCTTATTGAATAAAAAATAACCTTTATTGGACTTATTAAAAAATATTCCTAATAATTTTTGTTACCTTTTCTGTAATCATCACCCCCGAATTTCAAGCATGGTGACTACAATTGCACATAATACTCAATAATTGAATTTCTATTATGTTTTATGTTTATAAAATGCAGCCACATAGGTTCTTATTTATTCCCTACAACAACCCTGAAAGATAGGTGACTCCATTTTTGGACAGGTGAAAATAAACCTCTCTGAGCCACATGACTAGGAAGTGACAAAGCTGATGCTTAGACCCAGATCTTGTGACCCTGTATCCAGTGCCTTTTTCTCTGTGCCTCATGGCCTCTCAAATGGGAAGAGTATGAGTGATGGAGAGTGAATATGTACTTCATTGTCTTTGCATATCTATATTTAATATTGAAAAACTTTATCTGTTCTCGGACAGCCAGTTCGGGTAGAACTTGAAGTCAACACTGAACCGTAAATTCTTGCTTCAGTTATTTGGATATAGCCAGTGTTTTGAATTGGGATTTTGCTTAAAATTTATTGTGTACTTGCATGTACTTGCTTAGGGGCTTCATATGTTTGTCTCAGTTTATATTTAGGGACGGTTAAGTGGATTAATTGATTGCTGTGTGTATGCTGGCGTAGAGTTATCCCATCTCTAATTTTATTGTTGATCAACTAATAGAGGATTGATAATGGTGGGTAATAAATCCTCAGAGCTAAAGGCATCTAGAAATTATCTGGACCAACTCTGCTTCAGTAGGGTAAAATTGTTGGTATATTCATTTTTATGGATCAGATATCTCAGGCTCAGAGAGAGGGTACTTGAGAGCAAGCAATAAGCTTAAGTTTTTGGCTTTACGACTCAGTAGAATTTTTCATTTCTTAGTTTTTTTTTTACTGGTCTGGTTCATTGTGATTTCTCTGAGAGTTTCTTGAATGGAGGTTTTTTTCTCTCTTTTAAATTTATTTTTCTAAACATATTATGTTCACATGGTTAATGATTCAAACTGTAGGAAGGTTTGAAGAGTAACAAGTCTCTGCCTTTTCCCAGCTACCTAATTTCCCTCCTTTGATATAACTAGTATGGTTAGTTATCTTAGTATTCTTCCAGAGATTGTTCATTCCTATATATTATTCCTCCCATTCTCTTTTAAAAACTCATATGGTAGTATTAATATATATAATATTCTGCACTTTGCTTTTTTTTTCTTTCAGTATATTTGGAGATCATTTTATATCAGCTTGTAGATCCCCCCCCCTTTTGTTAGTTTTCTGAATTAAGATTATGCTGTTCTGCTCTGCTGAGATAGTGATAGCTAAATGTCTCTGGTAAGAATGACTGGTTTGTATAGGACCTTATATAGTGTGATTCCTCGTTGTTATGTACTTACACAATCACAGGGGACAGAGAGAAATTAGACACTTAATCTGTGCTTTATTCACATGAAGACCCTACAAATCCCTTACTGGTGATACCTTTCAGAGATGTTTGAATAAAAGACAGACATCCCAGGCTCTCCACTTGCCCCAGTCAGCTGCTTCTGGTCCTGTCTTTTTGCACAAGTAGGGCACATTTTGGGTCAAATATCCTGTTTGTCATTGAGTTAGTAATGATACTCAGGCTCTGCCTCGAGTCATTGCATGTAAGAATCTAACCACAGAGTGATTTTATTCAGTATGACGTCTTTTAAGCCAGACCTATCCAGAATGCCCGGGTTTATCCTGATTGCATGTCACTGCTCTCAGGAGGCTATTAGTGAAATCAAGTTTTGCGTTGAATTATGAGGAAGGAAGGGTTAGTTCTTAATAGGTGTTTGCATCTTGGCAGCCATAATTGCTGTTGGCCTCACTTAGCCCCTGTGTTTGTAGAAAGCCCCAGGATTGAGTGAATGTTCTTTGTCCCTGGAATATGGTCTCTCTGCAACTGAGACTTGATGGGAAGTAAGTAGATACGGTTCAACAAACAGGGAATATTTACTTGTTACAGACATCGAATTAAGAATTTCAGGCTCAGGCTTGACACTGGCTCAGTTAAATCTTTATAGATTGCTGCATTTAAAGATATGAAATAAAATTGTGCTTTTCAGGGTTGGTGTCTTGGTTTCCTAGGGCTGCTGTAACAAGGTACCACATACCAGTTGGCTTAAAACAACAGAAGTTTATTGTCTCACAGTTCTGGAGACCAGAAGTCTGGATTCAAGGTGTCATCAGGGCCATGCTCCTTCTGAAACCTGTAGGGGAGAATCCTTCCTTGCTTCTTCTAGCTTCTGGTGTTTGCTGGTGATCCTTTGCATTCCTTGGCTTGTAGATACATCACTCTAGTCTCTGCCTCTGTTTCTACATGGTCTTTCTTGACTCCATCTTCACATGGCATTCTCTTTTCTGTGCCTGTTTGTGCCTGTGTTCAAATTTCCTCTTATAAGGACACCAGTCTGGATTAGGGGCCCACCCTACTCCAGTCTGACTTCGTCATGTTTTAACTAGTTCCATTTGCCATGACCTATTTCCAAGTAAGATCACATTCTGAGGTACTGTGGGTTAGGACTTCAACATGTCTTTTTAGGGGATACAGTTCAACCCACTACATTTGGTTTTTCCAGTGCAACTTTGTCTTTTCAAGAACTTTATAGAGGGAGTAGTACTCCAGCTGCTTGGAGAATGAGACTGAGGCTAGAGGGGATGTGTCTCACATTCTAGATGATTGCTGACCTCCACTCAGTCCTTAATCTCACCATACAATCTTTATGGTCCTGACGCTGGTTCAGCAGTAGGTGAATTAGGCCTGCTCAGTCTCCATGTCCTTAGTCACATACTCGTTAGTGCTCCTTCCCCAAGGAGTGAATAGACAGGCAGGGCACCAGATGCTGTGTTGTTTCCCCTATTGCTTCTTCCTTCACGCCTGGTATAAGGTTTCCAGGCATTTGTGCAACCTGATAGCAGAACATGCCTGCCATATCAGTCTGGAGATGGGTTGGCAGGTGACTCAAGTTACTCCATGTCCCTGATAAGAGCTGCTGATCCAGGCTAGTGGCTACTGGGGGTGGGAAGCGTACTGCTGGCGTCCGCCCCAGCAGGAATGGTGGTGTGGGTCTCTGCAGTGTTTCAGGACTCCAAGCATGTACCCAAAGCAGTTTGAGAGGTCTGGCCAAGGTCTCTAGGGAAACAGCACACATTTGAGATGCACATCTTGCCTTAGAGGAGCTGGGTCTTAGGAAATGGTTTGCACAGGACAAAAGAAGCACCAACATAGGAAACATGAAGTGAAGACTTGAGGAATAGAAATGATATTTTCTTTTTTCTACCTTTTAGCCTAAAACCCACTTGAAGAATGTATTGAATCCTGTAATGCTTGTTGCTATAGGCACAGTGCTGACTAAGACTTGAATGTGCAGTGGGGAAGTAGGGCTGTACACAGATAATCTTAATCCAGAGTGAGAAGTGCTCTGATAGAGATACATGCAGAGTGTATGTTAAAGCATAGAGCCTTAGTAACAGACTCTGAGTACTTACCACACTGTATTAAAATGTTGGCTTAAGAAGACCCATTCTGGCATCAACTGCCTAGTTTCAAATTCTGTCTCTTTACCTACTTAGTTGTGTGTCCTTTGGGCCAGTTACTTAACCTAAGTCTTTGCTTCAGCTTTTCATCTGTAAGATGGGGATAATGATAGTTTCTACCCCACAAGGTAGTTTTGGGTATTGAATGAGTTAATGCAGTAAGTGTAAAGTGCTGAGAAGAGTGCCTGGCTCGTGGTAAGTGCTGTATGACTGTTGTCTGTTGTTATGGTAGTGGTTATAGCACAGTAGAGGGGCACTGGATACCATGGCAGTGCAGAGTTCAGCATTTATTATATTCACAAGAAATATGCCAGGTACTGTATGGAAACATTAGCTATTGTCATGCCTGTGAAAATGAATGAAATGTTAATTTACTCTCTGGTAGTGTATAATACACGATGAGAGTCAACTTTTTTGAAAGTTGTGTAAAAAGAATATTGATGTGAGAAGCTTCGTTATTGCAGGCCAGTTACAGAGGAGGACTCTTACTGTTCCTTTGGGAGTTGTGTTGAAGGCCCTTCAGCTTTCTTGGTATTTTGAAGATAGATTGTATACCTTACTGTAAAGGTAGGACAGTACTTAACTATGAATCTTTATGTTTTTTTTCAAAGACCCCTAGGAGAAACCATTTTAGATCAGAATTAGTGCATCCATCCATCCATCCATCCATCCTTTTTTCCTTCTCTCTCTCTGTCTTCTTCTCTAAAAGGGAAAATGCTAATGTTTTAATCACTTTCAGTATTCTTTATATTTAAAGTAAAGCTTCATACTATCTAAAAGCCCTTATCCTTCTGTTTGGTTGTTCATTCATTTAACCACATTTGAATTTTGGGACATGCCGTAAACTGTGCTAGACCCTGAGGTTACTGACGTTCTATGGCACATGAGGTTTATTAGGTAAGGTTTATGGAACAATCATGTATTAGAATAAAATTTTGATAACACCATGTATTAATGAGGGTGTAAGTAGGGAAATAGGCACTCATTGCTGGTGGGAGTGAGAAGTAGCACCGCTTCCTTGGAGAGCTATTAAGTAATATCTTTTGAAATGCAAAATGTACATGTTCTTTGAAGCAGAAGTTCCAACTCTAGGAATTTAGCCTGTAGATACTCTTGCACCTATGTCTAATGAGCTATATATAATACATTGCAGCATTATTTGAAATAGCAAAAGATTGAAAGCTATTGAAATGCTCTTTGACAAGGAATCTGCTAAATAAAATAAGGTACAATCATATAGTGGGATATCATGCAGCCATTAAAAAGGATTAGGCAGCTTCTGTATGACTATAGAACATCCTCCACAGTACATGGAACGTAAAAATCAAGATGCTACAACTTGTGTAATGAATAAAATGTAATGAATACATGTACACATAGACTCTTTAACAAATTTTTTAATTTTTAATTTTTTTTAATTTTTTATTTACACATAGGCTCTTTTTGCCTGGAAACCCAACTCTGGTTACAGTGGTTGCCTCTGGGGAAAGTTGTTGAGTGAGGGAGGAATAGAGCTGTCGGGGAAGACTTACTTTTCATTGTGAACGTTTTGTGCCTTTTGAATTTTGCATTATGTGCATGTATTACTTGTTCTAAAAATAAAACAATTTATTAAAATTATATAGGAATAAGTATAGAAGTTATTATTTTATTTCTTATCCTTGAAATTTTTTTGAAGGTACAGTAGAAAGTACTTGACATAAATTTGTAGAATTTACAGAAATGAGTAAAGTTATGTGTTGGAGAAAAGTGTACCACTCTGCTTACCACCAAGAAAGAAAAGTGCTAGTAGTGGTGCATGGTCATTTTAATTTTGTCTATCACATTGTTTATTGGTATGTATGATATTTCCAGTGTTTGTTGTTTATTATTAAGTATACCATTATGTTTATTATAAACTGTGCTTATGCAGTAAGGACAAAACTTCTGATTAAGTTGAAAATGCTGAAGGGATGAATAAAGGTAGAGATGATTAAAAATGAAAAGTATGTTAGAAAATGATGGCTGTTGCATATGTGTATGGGATGAGTCATTCAACAATACATACAATTCAGGTGCAAATCATAAAGTGATTGAGAAGAAACAAAGAGGGTCAGAACCACTGCCATAGTTCTCTGTGGTGTTCTTAAGAAATGTAGCCCTAACTAAATCTGCACCCATGGGTTACCTGGGGTTTTCACATTGGAATTTTATAAACAAATGGACTTAGGTTCAGCCTTTCATTCCAGAACCTAACCTGTTAGTAAGTAGAGGAGCTTCTGTACCCTGCCAGGAGCATAGTGGAGGGGTTCATAACCGATCTGGGGTGGGATGGACACAGGGAGAATGCTCTGCAGGAGATCTTGCTGAGCACTGAATGAGTGAGCAGGGGTTAGGCAGGCGAAGGAGAGGAAGAGGTAGGCCATTGCAGGCAAACAAGAGCTGCAGTCTGTACAGCCACGGTATGAGAGGCACTGAAAGTAGTTCAGTGGGGTTGGAACGGAGGGTATGAGGTAGGAGAGTGGTAATTCAAGGACAGGCAAGGGATTTTCCCAAAGTGTCTTTGGTAGTTAGTTCATCCACAGACTGCTATCCCCTTCCAGTCCTGTATGTGGTTCACCAACCTGACTGGTTGGTGGTGATAGTCTGCCACTCAAGGAACATATCCTCATGGTGGAAGGTATAGTAGTAACACTGTTTTTGTTCTGGGGGAGCAGAAGGGAGGGAGGAAACCTGGATTTGGTTATGTTGTATATATTAATTGCTTTCTAGCAGAATTACTTACTTCTCATCTTTTTCTCAGCTGTCTTCATCCTAGAAAAAGCTTTCCTTTTATTTGGAATCACAGTTTGAGTGCTGCAGTGGAAACAGTTTGAACCTTAAGTTCCATTTCATTATATCTGAATTTATGTTAAGTACTTTATATGGTGGGAGCATGCATTTTGCTCTTTATAGCATGGAATGCTGTAACAATAATGTTTTGCCCATCAGAGCCTTAAAAAAATTTATAAACGTTTATGTGCTTGATCTCCGTAGTATACTGGGGTAGTTGGCAGGTAGGCAAGTGATAGTTTTTCACATATCCAATATATTAGCACGTTTTGGTTGTTCATGTCTCTTAAGGAGAAAGTTTCTTCCTTGATGCAAAAATGCTCTATGATTTGAATCTACTCAGTGGCAAATTATTCTGGAAAGCTTGAACTAAACCTGGTCACATGCTTCTGAATTATGAGAGAGGGATTGAAATAAACTTGTTCAGCTAAAAATATTTTTGCTCACAAGTTACCAAAAATGGCTGACTAGAAATGCTTTTAAGATACTTGTCTAAGCTTCCATAAGCTAAAGAAAAAAGACTTAGAACACTTTTTTGGAGAAATGGTTGGCTGTATTTTGCTTAGGCTTTTGTGAAGCTTCTTATTCCATAATTACCTCATGAGACAAAACCTAGTGGAAAGTGTTATGCCGTAGATTCGGTAGGGACCTCGAGCTTCTTTAACTGGAATGCATATACCACCTGTCTCTTCCGAAAATAAACTTGTTCCAATGGAAGGCACTAGGGTTAGGTAAAATTGGGGCATTTAATTCCAAAGATGCTGTACAGTTGCCCTTACCAACTAATTATTAAAGCACGTATCTCCTGTTGCAGCGCGATTTTTACTCTCAGGGAATGTCTGTCCGTCTTCACAGAGGTCCAAGTGCTGGATCTTTAGTATGTGGAATTGCCATCCATGCTCTGTCACCCTATTAAGGTACCTCCCAACACTCAGAACTTCTCTGCATCTCATTGAATTGCAGAGTTAAGAGTCACTCATGTATATGGGCAGCATTTTTTATTTGCAGTATGGTCTGCTATTATTGGAATTTAGATTTTACGTTTCTTTCTAAAACCTCAACATGCTTTCATGATTATCCAAAGAATCCGTTTGCAGCAGTAGTGTGTGCTATTGGTTGGTGGTGATAGCCTTGAGAAACTAGAGAGGCATATTGACTTTTCTTAAGGTTGCTTAATAATGTAGAATAAAATCTTGAATTAGAATGAAATCTAGAGCCCCCCCAAACCACTCTTAAATACAGGCAACATTAAACTATGAAGTTTTTCCTTCCTAAATTTAACAAATATTTATCGAGTACCTAATGTGTATGAGGTGATGAGAAAGGAAGTTGACTGAGCTCATGTTAGAAGACCTCAGACTTCTTCAGTTAGGGAGGAATGGTAGTCTGCAGGTAGGGCTGTTATGATGATGCCTTGACAAGAGTAGAGAACTTTTAGAAGTAGCTGCTATTCCATTGTAATAAGGATTCATGTTGGGATAAAAGGATTGCTGAGTCTCAGTTAAATGCCAGCTTGGATGAAGGTGGTCTTGGTGGTTTTGTAAATTCTTTATTAAATGACACTCCAAAGCCCATGATATTAGCCAAGTGCATATTATCTAGGACTAAGCACCGGTAAACTGGGAACAGTCAAAGAAGGATATGAGGGTGTGATGGGGCAAAGGACAGGAGCTTGTGATATGAGGTGAGATCTTGACAGAGTTCTGAGTAGAGATGATGCCTAAGGAATAGCTATCCACTGGGTGATTGTGGTGGAGTTTGCTGGAAGTAAACTGGCTAAAGAACTCAGTCAAAGTTTTGGAAGTGTTGTCAACTTGAGTGTTGAAATAATTGAGGTCTGGGCATTGAAGTCATTGAGGAAATTGAGAGAAAGTCATGGCGATTGAGAAAATGTAGAAGATGATGTGTAAGCATTAACTCAGTGGTTCTCAACTGGGGCTGATTTTGCCCTTTCCCCCTTCTCCTGCCAGGGACATTCGACAATGTCTGGAGACATTTTTGATTGTTATAACTGGTGGTGCTATTGGTAACCAAAGGGGTAGAGGCTAGGGATGCTGCTTAACATTCTACAATGCACAGGAGAGGCCCCACAGTGAAGAATTACCTGACCCAAAATGACAGTAGTGCTGAGGTTTGAGACACCCTGTGTTGACTTTAAAAGGAAAATTGTTGAGTAAAGGCAACATAACAGAATATGATTGTTTCTCTCCCCCTCCACTCTGCTCCTTAGGACTCTGCAGATCCTTTTGTTCTTTTGTTTAGTGGCATTTTATGGAGCTCCTATTATATGCCTAGCACCTTGCTAGATAGGCATTAGGAATATAAAGCTTAATTAGATTCACTTACTTTATAAAGTATATTTTTAATATGTCAATGTATTTTTACAAGTAAAAAGTAATAACTTAAATATGTAAAGCCAATGCCACTTTGACCACAACACCTCCAGTCTCTGCTTAGAGATTTCTTTTGGTTTGGTATGTTGAACATTTGAAGGGTTCCTCTCCAACATCTAGTTCCTATTCTATTTCTCACCTTATATGGCAGGCTAAGACGTTTAGTTTTGAAAATTTGTCCATCAATAAGTGCTGAATGATGAATGAATAAATGGATAGAAAAGCAGGGGAGCTAAAAAGAATGCCAGTTCTTAGAAATGGCCTTCGGTCTTTGGAAGGCTGGAAAATGAGTAAATTTCAGAATGTAAAATTCAGAAATATTGAAAGAATGAAGAAAAATTCAGAGCCTTAGGGGTGCCTGTTTATAGTAGAAGGGGGTGGATACCAAAGGGCCCAATTCAGTGAACTGGTAGAAAGGCAAACAAGGTGTTGGGAAAGGAACAGAGATCTTCATTGTATAGGGTTTAAGAGTTCAAGGAAGAAGTAGTAGGGGTGAGGCTTTTAAAAAAGTTAGCTTTTGGAAGAACTTACTAATGTAGGAGCTTTTTAAAACTAGAAGAGTTCTAAAGTTCCTTTTGGAGTGTTGGTATGATGAAATAGTAGCAGTTTCTTTTATGTTCTGGAGAAGTTCTGTGCATGTCTGTATGTATAGCTCTAAACCCCTTTATATACCTAAAGTTTCTGACTCCTTGTGTTATTTACTGAGCCAGAGGTCTCGAGGAACATTTTGCTTCAGTTTATGCAGATCAACCTCCTTCTTTTTAAATGACTCCATAGTATTCCATAGTAAGTCTTTTTTTAAATCATGATTTATTTAAACAGCTCTTATTACTAGATCTTTGTTGATTCCAGTCTTTTGCTACTATGTACAATGCTGCTTGTATATATATTCTTACAGACATACATAAGTAGAGAGAGTCTAAGAATAGAATTGTTCTGAGGTATGTACTTTTTTTTTTTTAAGATTTGTTTATTTATTTTACTTTTATCCATTTTAACTCCTCCCCCCACCGTTTTTGCTCTTTTGTGTCCATTCGCTGGGCAATTCTCTGTGTCTGCTTCCTGCCCTCTCTTCTCATCCTTCTCCTCCTGTCTTCACTGGGATTTGATCCTGGGAACCTCCGATGTGGGAGAGAGGCGTTTTGTCACCTGTGCCACCTCATTTCCTGTTTTTTCGGTGCATATCTCGTTGTCGCTCTCCCTTGTGTCACTCTTCTGTTACGTGTCATCTTTGCTGCGTGGCTCAGCGGGGCCTGGCACGCCGGCGTGTGAGGCCTGGGGGCTCGCCCGGTCGTGGGGCCTGATGATGCGCCCACACGCCGGGTCTGACAGCCTGTGTGCCGTCTATATTTTTTTCTTTTATTTTATTGGGAAGTCCTGGGAATCGAACCCAGGTCCCTCCATATGGGAGATGGACACCCAACCATTTGAGCCACATCTGCCCCCTAAGGTATGTACTTTTAAACTTTTGATAGGTATTGCAAAGCAGCCTTCAAAATTGTATATTCTCCTACGAACAATGAATCAGAGTGACTTTTTTCCATCATCTTGGCAAATTGTATGTTACCATACTTTTATTTTTACCAGTTGGGTAAGTGAAAAATGGAATCAGACCTTTTAATTTGTATTTTTGTAATTATAAGAATGAGTACTTTTTAAAAAAAACTATCTTAAAGTCATTTGTATTTCTTTTATCATGAACTGAGAGTCTAAAGAGGTTTTTTTCTTATTAATATGTAAGAACTTTTTATAAGTTAAGGAAGTTAATCCTTGTCATTCATGTTCCAGAATTTTCCCCACTTGTCATTTGTCTTTTGAATTTGCTTATAGTATATAAGTGTCTGTGTGTATGTTTTTTGGCAAGGCAAAAATATTTTTTATGTAAACATATATATCAGGTACTTACTTTAAAACTTCTGGATCTTGTTTCTTCCTGAGAAAGACTTTTTGCAACATGAGGTTTAAACATAATTTTCTGTGTTTTCTTTTAGTACCTTAGTGGGAAAACCTGGGTTTTCATTTTGGTTCTGTTATTAATTAGTTTTATGACCTTAGGCAAATTATATAGTTGCTCAGAGCCTCAGTTTCCTAGACTGGAAGAGTTAGATCAGATGATCTGTAACATTCTAAAGAACTTTGAGTTCTGAAATTCCTTGTTTGCCTTTGAATATGATTTACTTTTGTATTGTATGGAGGTATAAGGTTGGAGGCCGATAAAGGGAAAGATGTAGAGAGGCACGCAGGCAGGCTTGGAAGGAAGACAGGCAAAAGCAGAAAGGAAGGTAGATAGAGAAATCAGGACTGTCAACAACAACAATAACAAAAAACAAGAGAGAGAGATGATAGAGGAACAACAAAGGAAAACAGACACAAAGAAGGTAGACACTGAGAAACTGAGTTGTATTTTTCATATCATGGGAGATAAAAAGCATTTTGCGTACCTTTGTTCATATACCCCTTCCTTCCTGCCTTCCTGCCTTCCTTCCCCTGCCTCCCTTACTCCCTGTATCCTCATTCCTTCCTTCTTTACTTTATTCCTTTTCTCCATCCCTCCCTGCTTTCCTTCCTTCCTTTTTCTTAGAAGGAAATTAAATATAAATTCAAAAGCTGTGAAAGAGCATAAATCATAAAATGCAAAAATTAAGGCCTCAAAGTCTTACTCATGCTGCACATTAAAGCCAAGTGCTTTGAACACTTTAGACAAAAGGGTGCATTGGAATTGCTATTATATTGCTTTATTGTCCAGCAGTCCTTTCCAGTTCTAAAATTCTGTTTAAATATAGTGTGGGTGTATTAACATTGTTATAAGAACTATAACTTTTGTATTTCCTGCTTTTAGACATTAAATTAATGCATTCCTGTGTGTCCGTATTTTATGTCTAAGATAAAAGTTCTCATAAGTTATGATTTAAGAAATCTGATTTTTGTCTGTGGATACCTGTCTTTTGTGAAACCTTGAGCTAAGATGTTTAAATTCTTCCCTATTTCCCTATCTGCTAAGTGTGGATAATAGTACCTACTCAACAGTGTATAAATTCTTACTGGAAAGTTCCTCTGAAGATAATGTTTGATTTTTTTTTTCAATTATTTTTAAAAAAATCATATTTTACTTTGCCCTTGGACCTAAATTATGATTTTCTTTTCCTTATTGTCCTGGTTGGGAAAAAAGAACAACATAAAAAAGAAATTCCTGTGGTTACTACCATGTACACATTTGAGATGAATACATTCTAACCTTTTAGGTGATGGTAATTTCCTCTCTCAAAGTCCATTTTTTACCTTTCAACCTCGTGGACCCCCAGAGCTGGTCTGGGACATTTTCAACTCTTGTTTTCCTCACCTGGCCTTTAAAACAGATGTCTAGAGCCCTGTTACACATGATATATAAAGATTAACTCAAAATGGATCAAAGACTAAATATAAGAACTAAAAGTATAAAATTCTTGTAAGAAAGCATAGGGTAATGTCTTTAAGATCTTGTGACAGGCAGTGGATTCTTAGACTTTACGTGGAAAGCAAGAGCAACAAAAGAAAAACAAATAAATTGGACCTCATTAAAATAAAAACTTTATATCAAAGGATATTATCAAGAAAGTAAAAAGACAACCTACAGAATGAGAGAAAATACTTGGAAACCATGTATCTGATAAGAGTTTACTATATAGAATATAGAAAGAACTCCTACAACTCAACAAGAAGTCCTAATTAAAAAATGGGTCAAGGACTTGAATACACATTTCTTCAAAGAAAATATACAAAGGCTAATAAGCACATGAAACGATGCTCAACATCATTAGCCATTAGAGAAATGCAACTCAAAACCACGGTGAGATACCATTTCACACCCCTAGAATGGCTACTATTAAAAAAAACAAAAAATAAGTGTTGGTGAGGATGTGGAGAAATAGGAGCCTTCATGCATTGTTGGTAGGAATGTAAAATGTTGCAGCTACTGTGGACAACAGTTTGGTGGTTCATCAGAAAGTTAAGTATAGAATTATCATATGACCTGGCAATCCCACTTCTAGGTGTATACCCAGAAGAATTGAAAGCAGGGACTCAGACAGGAGGAAATATTGAGAGAGTGAAGTACACGTATCTGTATACCAATGTTCATAGCAGCATTATTTACAATAGTCATTATTTACAAAAGCAACCCCAGTGTCCATCAGTGGATGAGTAGATAAGCACAATGGAGTGTTGTATTAGTCAGCTAAAAGGGTGCTGATGCAAAGTATCAGAAATCTGTTGGCTTTTATAAAGGGATTTATTTGGGGTAAAAGCTTACAGTTAAAAGGCCCTAAAGCAGGGGTTCTTAACCTTTTTTGTTCAATGGACCCATTTGCCAGTCAGGTGAAAACCACGGACCCCTTACTAAGTCTACACTATACTGTGTATTATTTAATAAATATATCAGACCTGCACCAACATGTCCCCACAAGAATAATTTTTTTTTTTTTTAATTTCAATTCAAGCGCACAGATTCCTTGTTAAGGATCCCTGTCCTACAGAGTCCAACTGAAGGCTGCTTTCTCACCAGAGTCATCTGCCACATGTTGAAGCAAGATGGCGGGCAATCTCTGCCTTGTCGCTCCTTCCTTCTTCCTCTTATGGCTCTGTGGGCCCAGCCTCTTCTTATCTCAGCTGTAGGCTGGCGTAGGGCTAGTCTTTCAGGGCTTCCTATACCAGTCTGGCGTAGGGCTCCTTTCTTTCCAGGCTTTCTCAGCTGCTCAGCTACAAACTATCAGGCAAATGGCTTAGTTCTCCCGGGGCTTTAGCTGTTTGAGCCTTCTCCTTTCTGTCACATGGCAGGACCAAAATGACCAAGTTCTCTCCTCATCCATGTGTCTTCTTGAGTGACTGTTTATTTTATTTATTTATTTATTTATTTTTTAAAGATTTATTTATTTTATTTTTTTTATTTATCCCCCCATTGTTGCTTGTGCTGCTGTGTCCATTCGCTGCGTGTCTTCTCTGTGTCTGCTTATCTCCCCCTTGCTGTGAGCCGGCCTGCCCTCACAAGGAGGCGCCGGGAAGCGAACCCGGAGCCTCTCATATGGTAAACGGGGGCTCTATCCACTGAGCCACACCCGCTTCCCTTGACTGTCTGTTTAGATCAGCCCACCAAAGGGGTGGGGACTCATTCTGAGTCATGCCCTACTGACGTGGTTGAATCAAAGCCTTAATCTTAACAGGTAATTTAATCAAGACATGTCAGCTGAATCTAATGCATTCAAAGGGTATGACACCCAGAGGAATAGATTAGTTTACAAACATAATCTCTCTTTTTGGGATTCATAAATAATCTCAAACTGCCACAGGTGTATACATAAGATGGAATATTATTTAGATGTAAAAAGGAATGATGTTTTGAAACATGCTACAACATGGGTGAACCTTGAGATACCATTTTGAGTTGCCAGACACAAAAGGACAAATATTGTGTGATCTCACTTATATGAAATAACTAGAATATGCAAATTCATAGAGACAGAAGATTACAGGTTACCAGTGGCGGGGGTGGGAGTGGGGAATGAGAACTTAATGTTTAATGGGATCAGAGTTTCTTTTTGGGGTGTTGGAAGAGTTTTGGTAATGGATGGTGTTGATGGCAGCATAATATTGTGAATGTAACTAACATGACATATACTTGAAAGTGGTTGAGATAGAAAATGTTATGTTGTATATATGTTACCACAATGAAAAAAAAAAAAAGACAAAAAAAGCAGATGACTAGACTAATTAAATTCATTGCTGATTTCCATGGCAGTGGCTGTCATTGTGGACTAATTGGAAAGACAGTTATTGTGGTCATCAGAAATACATACCAAAGAAGAAGAGAAGGAAAGGGCAAGTGACTTTGGCTGCTTAGTTGTGTTATCGCTAGATTGGCTGTCATAGGGAGGCACAGAAGCCCCAAATGCCATCTTCTCATAAGATTTGATCAAAAGCTTTCTCCTTCCCCCCCTGGAGGTTGGCTTTGTTGCAAAGAATCTGACCTTTGTTGCTTCCTCATTTTGTGCATTTTAGATCCAGTTTCTCCATCTCAACCCTGTGTTCATTTTATATCAAATAAAGTCTAATCAAGAGGTATTGTTTGATATTTTACTTTGTGTGCAGTAGTGTGGACAGGAAGTAAGATGCAGGGGATGTTCTGTAGAGGCTTTTGATTTGGTTGGATATTTTTCAGTGAAAATAAAATAACAGTTTAAGTTGATAGTGTAAAATACGGTATAGGGTCATATCTTGCTAATTTGTGAGAAAAATAAGATGATTTAGTACAAAATTGCACTACAACCATTTTTCTAGATTTGCTATATGCCTGGGACAGAGAAACATCAAGGAAAAAAGAGATTCAGAATAAATTAAGGCAATAGAAAATGTTTTTTATGACTTTTGCACTTTTTCTAAAAAGAGTTGTTTTTAATTATTTTAATCTTAAACCTGGTGGGCCATGGGAAATTTCCTTTGGCTCAGAAAAGAGACTCAGACTTTCTTCCATTCTGCCTCATCATTTCTGTTTCTTTCACTGTTTACAGGATCTCTTTTTGGAAATTAGTGGCAAGAAGTTCTACACACAATGTGATATAGTAAAAACTTAAAGAATATTTATGGGTGGAATAAATAAAATTTTATAGTGAAGAGACCACACTCTGGAGAAGGGGATTGGATAGAGATATTTTGGATATTTGTATTTTACTTTAGGAACGATGTTATTAATGGCAGGTGGGCAACTGGGAGAATTTAAGGGACTTTTCAATGACTCCCCACCCCCCATTAGAAAAGTTGTGTGTTTACAGAACAATCATTCATAAAATATAGGATTCCTATATACCACCTCACCACCAACACCTTGCATTGGTCTGGAACATTTGTTACAATTGATGATAGCACATTTTAATAATTGTAATATTAAAGTCCATGGTTTAACTTAGGGTTTGCTGTATAGTGTAGTTCCACTGATTTAAAAAAAAAAAATTTATAGCTGCTGCCTAGGGTCGCCCGCCCCTGTCCACTGGGTCTGGCCGGCCTGAGCACCACACCGCTGGGGGGAAAGGCAGAGGAGGGAGGGCAGGAGGGTGAGAAAAAAAGAAAAGAAAACAAAACAAAAATTTGTTCTGTTACCATCTATACAGTCTAACGTTTCCCTTTTAAATCAGTGCTATTAGTTGTATTCACAGTGTTATGCTACTTCACCATCATCTAAACATTTCTGTCATTACAAATAGGAACCCTGTACATTTAAAGCCTTAACTTCCCATTCCCTATCCCTACTTCATCCACTGGTAGACCATCTTCTACTTATTCTAATGGTTTCAAATCAGGGAGATCATACAATGTTTGTCCTTTTGTGTTTTGCTTATTTCACTCAACACGATGTCTTCAAGGTTCATCCATGTTGTTGCATGTTTCAGGACTCCATTCCTTTTTATGGCTGAATAATATTCCATTTTATGTTTATACCACATTTTATTTATCCATTCATTGGTTGATGGACACTTGGGTTGCTACCATCTTCTGGGAATTGTGAATAATGCTGCTACGAACATTGGTGTGCAAATACCTGCTCGAGCCCTTACTTTCAGTTCTTTTGGGTATATACCTAGTAGTGGGATTGATGGGCCATATGGTAGTTCTACACTTAACTTTCTTAGGTACCATCAAGCTTTCTTCCACAGCATTTGTACCATTTTACATTGCCACCAGCAATGAATGAGTGTTCCAAATAATTTCTCTGCATCCTCTCCAGCACTAATTTTTTATTCTATTTTTTAAATAGCAGCCATTCTATAGGTGTGACATAGTATTTCGTGGTTGGTTATTTATTTATTTTGTTAGGCCATTAAAAAGATTTTATTGAGAAATGGGGGAAGAGAACAGAGCTTGCTGAGAAATGGGAGAGAAGGATGGAAATATGCACTGAGATTTGACGCAGGCCTCCCTAGGCAGAGAGAACCTCTTGTGGTTTTGATTTGCATTTTCTTGAGGACTGATGATGTTGAGTATCTTTTCATGTGCTTTCTAGCCATTTTTATATCTTCTTTGGAGAGATATCTGTTCAAGTCTTTTGCCCATTTTTAAAATCGGGTTGTTTGTCTTGTTAAGGTGAAGGATTTCTTTAAATGTATTGGATATTTCTCTCCTCTATCGGATATATGGTTTCCAAGTATGTATTTTCCCATTATGTAGGTTGTCTTTTTATTTTAATGGTTAAGTCCTTTAAGGAACAAAACTTTTTCAAATTTTGATGAGGGCCCATTTATATTTTTTTCTTTTGTTGCTTGTGCTTTGGGTGTAAAGTCTAAGAAACCATTGCCTCTAACCCAAGATCCTGAAGATGCTTCCTTAGGTTTTCTTCTATGAGTTTGATTGTTCTAGCTGTTATATTTAGGTCTTTGATCCATTTTGAGTGGCTACATATATACACCATTTTGTATATGGTGTGAAGTGTATGTGGGGGCCCTCCTTT
>JAQZBX010048928.1:0-20048 GCA_029593785.1 Cabassous unicinctus | reverse complement strand
CAGATGGCAAGATCATAGTCAATAAAATAAATTTTATAATGCTGTGGTTTCAAGAAGCTGAATTTCTTTATGATACAACATCTTCTCCACATTATAGTCAGCTTTGTGTCTCTGAAAAATTGATTTTGTTTTTTTAAGAGGAAATTTGAGCATAAATTTAAACCACATTTTGCTATCAATAGCAAAATCCATAATGGATTAGAAACTGAGGTCCAAAATTTTTTTATTGAATCACAAACACACATTTAGGAATTAACTCTTTCTTTACTTTGTTTTGATGGGAATGAATTGGTGGAGTCATAGGACAAACATCTTTGCTGGGAAAACAGTTAATTTCACTGAATGGAGAATAAACTTCCACTCCACTCAAGTTTGCATCAAACAAATGAATCTTGGTATAAAAATCAACAAAACAGAATAATTAAAACAGAAGTAGATGGGAGTTGAGGTGATTTAAGATAATTTCTCAGGGATTTTTTCACATACTTTAAATTTAGGAATGATGATAAGTGGAAGGTTGTTTATCCTAGGTAGACAATACAGGATATAAAAAAGGACATAACATCATAGGAACCCCTGATAGCAGCCTAACTTTTAAAATGCTCCATCATCTGTACAGATTGCCCAGTTTTAAGTTATTTTTTACCCTTTACCTTTATTCATTTTTTTTCACATCATTAATTATACACTCAATGAATATTACCATATCATCACAATATATTTCGGTAGTTTAATTATGTATCTAATCAAGTCCTGTGATGGGACAACTGAAAGGTAATAATGGAATAAAAATTTATGATGGTGATCCAAACATTCAAAAGGCCTCTCTGGAGAATGGATCTGAGTATGTGAATGCACAGGAAGCAAGTAAATAGCTTTCTAGAGACCCTTCAAGGGATTCCAAAAGATGAATTAACTTCATAATGAAAGCTGAACTTAGTGTAAACAATGTGAGGTAATTAGCCATCCAATCCTGAGGACATGCCCCTTAATTATAATTATTGAAAATCAAATTGCACAAAGAATAATAATATCAATTTTTTTATTAATGACTATTTAAAATGGATGAGTTCTGGCATAGTCATAGTTATAATTCTGACTCAATTTATCTACATATATAATATGCTGCATTGGAGTGCTGACTGTTTTCTTTGGAAATATTCTAGGTTATGTAAACAATACTAACTAAAAACAAGCCATTTTCTTCCCAGTTTGTAGGATCAGATAGATATGGACTCAACCCAGCATGCTTTTTAAGTTTATTCAATGCTATAATGCATTTTACTTATGATCAATTTCTTTCAAACATTTTTTTCTTTGCCCTTTTAACATCTTTGTTCCTCAAACTAGATGATAGGATTCAGCATAGGAATGACAATAGTGTAAAATACAGACACAATCATATCATGGTCCAAAGTGTTGCTGGAACTTGGCCTCACATACGTGAAGAGGATTGTCCATGTTATACGGACACTCTAGTTAGGTGAGAGCCACATGTGGAAAAGACTTTTCTCCTCCTTTTGGCAGAACACACCCTCAGATTGGCCAACAGAATGAAAGCATAGGAGATCGGGACTGTCAGTATAGTAATTACCTCAATAGAACCCACAAAGTAAGAGAGTAGAAGCCTGTTGCTCTGAGTGTCAGAACAAGAAATAGCGAGGAGTGGAGAGATGTCACAAAATACATGTTAAATTTCATTGAATGCACAGAATGATAGGCTAAAAGTGGACACAATGTCTATAGTAGCATGTAAAACGCCACCAATAGAGGAAGCAATGATGAGAGGCACATAGACTCAGAATGACATGTTAACTGAATACAGAAGTGGGTTATAGATTGCTACATAGCAATCATAAGCCATTGAAGCCAAGAGAAAACTCTCTGCAGTCCCCAATGTAACAAAGAGAAGTATCTGTGTTCCACATCCTAGAAATGAAATGGCTTTATCCAATGCCAGGAAATTGACCAACATTTTGGGGGTAACAACTGAAGAATAACAGGCATCCAAGAATGACAACACAGAAAATAGTACATGGGGTTGTGGAGCGGGGAATCCCTAATGACCAATAAAACCAGTCCCAAATTTCCTATCAGAGTAAAAAGATAGATTGCTAGAAATAAGAAAAACAGGGAGACTTTCAGCTCAAAATCATTTGTGAAGCCCATCAATATAAAAATGGTGACTTCAGTCCCATTCTTCAACTGAATGTTGTAAGACTCCATATCTGATGGCAACCCTGACATTAAATTTGTATCTATAGGTCCACAGGGCAATATCCCTTTTAAAGGGAGTCTACCCAATTATAGCTTCATGTTCGTTTTTGGAAAGGAAAATGATATCCCGGGCAGTGTTGAGGTAGTCAATAACAAAGAACTTGGGCACACGAGAACACACTTCTCTGTATATACAAAAAGAAGAAATTGTTTCCTGCGTGTTTTGCCTAAAAGAATCACTTAAAAAAATGTCAATCTGTGTGGTTTCTTTTCCAGTTAATTTATGTTAAATTTTCTACCACTCATTTTTGTTGCATCATATTAAAATTCAGAAAGACAAATGAATATTGTGATTTTAACATCAAACATGTTGTTATAAAAAATTGTACACACCTGAGTGGTAAACCTAAATATAGTATAATATACATGAAATATCTTTCCTTAATGATCACAATTATAAATGGGAGTAGTCACATTCAAATCACAAGAATATGCTCACTTTAAATGAGAAAACATGTGAAAAATATTTAATTTAAAATCTTTCCAGATTACTTAAAAAGGGGATCAGTTCAACTTACTTTTTAATTTGTCTGACAGGGCTTTCTTTTCACACTAAACCATTTTGTCCTCTTTCTTGACAAGGACCTTTTCCCATTAGTCCTTCAGGAGCAGTGATGAAAGAGCAGCAGAAGGGATTCTGGAGGAAGGTGCACCTTAGGGACCATCAAATATGGTACAATACCTGTACTTCAGTTTCCTTTCTTCAAATGCACATCAACAAATTCCAATTCATGGCCTTAGTAGCTTCTTGTACTATTATTATTGTTGTTTAATTTTTAACTTAATAACAATAGACAGTGTTTCTCTATTTATATTCTCACTATTCCAGCAAAGGCCTTGGTTGGAATTTCAAAACATTTCTGTGAATAAGAAATCATGGGAAGCGGGTGTGGCTCAATCGATAGAGCTCCCGTTTACCATATGGGAGGCCCCGGGTTCGCTTCCTGGGCCTCCTTGTGAGGGCAGACCGGCCCGCGCGGTGCAGTGGGCTGATGCAGCAAGACCTCAAAGCAAGGGGGAGATAAGCAGACACAGAAAAAACACACAGCGAATGGACACAGCAAACACAAGCAGCAAGGGGGGAATAAATAAATAAATAAATAAATCTTAAAAAAAAAAAAAAGAAATCATGACCACATCATTAATATTTTATAGTCACTAAAATGACCATGAATTTAATATCATCTATTAATCACTAATAAAACTGTTTCTAAAATCTACTGCTAGAATGACTAAATCACCATATTAAATAACAAAGTAGTGATTGATTTCCACTATTTTTCCCTATGCCATCAGATTGCTTCTCATTCAGTGGAGTGTGAAGAACCAATAGTGAATGACAAAACAAACAAAAAGCAATACTAAAGTAACATTTCTATATTATATGAAAGTCCTAGTGATTGAACACAATTAAATTCAGTAGCCACCATATATAAGAGTGAGATTTCAGTGTTGTAACATTTGTTTTTGGTTCACCATGTCATGAATCAAAATGTTTGACCCATATTTAATCAATTGGCCACTGTATTTTCCAAGATTTATAGGAGTGAAGCAGTTGCCATGCATTAGGCCATGCTGCATTCAGGAGCATATGAATTATTTATATTATGACATGAAATGCCATAAGATATTGTCATATTGAGATGTTAATATATCAACAAGAGACTGAGTGAATCTGCTTAAAATCACTGTAATGAGAAGAAAATCACATAGCTTTATTTTCCCCAAAAGACATATACTGATTTTTTTAATACATAGGATAAATGGATTCCTTGAATATAAGATTACAGAACAAAAAAAGTTCAGTTGATCCTCAGATAATTCTACAGTGAAAATATAGTATTAAACTAAACTCCCATTTCTGAGTAAATTCAGACATAAACAACAACATAAACAAATTTTATAACAATTTCTAATGTAGTCAGAATAGCTCAAAATGTATCAATAATATCATTATGTATTAATATATTTATATGGTACAAAAAATATTTTACCAAAATTCCATTCTTTTCTTTCTCTCTTCCCCCACCTATTCTCTCCCATTCCTCTTTCTCTCTCCCTCTTTCTCTCTTTCTTGTACTTCTTCCTTATCTATCTTTTACAAATGTCCATGGAATATATTTAAAAACATTTGCTGCAGAGGGTCAAGGATAAAATAGTATTTAGGAAGATAGCAAGAAGCATAGCAAAAGAAATAAAAATATACATTGAATAATGAATTGACTTAAAACCAGAAGCTAAATATTTCCTTTTTAAGTTATATTTATATTTTTCATATGATACTATATATATACTAAATGATCAATATATCATGGCACAATATTGTATTTATGAGGAACCAAGAAATGCATCTCTATCACCACATTCTGTTTCTGAACACCTCAGCAAAACAACATTCTATTTTGCATAAATTGTCCTGATGTTTTTGACAATGTAATATTCTGACATCTCTTGGTGTCTCTGATCCTGTTTTTAAAGGGAGAGCTTGGTTTTCAAATGAAAGTGTATCTTATACTAAAAAGTACCCACTAAAGAAATTCTCTACAACATTTTAAAATCTGGATATTATAGAAATATTTGTATATAGCTTAGCCATCTGCTTCAAACAGGTAGTTCTGTTAACTAATATTTAAATACTAATTAAATGGTTATGTTTATGTGTAGCTGAATTCACTTTAAGAAGAGATAGAAACCAGAAAGAAAAAAAAAGAGAACCTGAAATTTTGGGGGGACGATTGGGAGGTACTGGGTATTGAATCCTGGACCTTGTACATGGGAAGCAGGTGCCCAACCACTGAAGTACACCGGCTCCCCAAATCTCATTCTATAAGTCCCCTGTCTTAAGGCTGGGTGCCTGACAACCCACTGATCATTCTCTGAATCCCTTCTCTTAGGAGGTACTGGGAATCGAACCACCGATCTAATATATGTGAAGCAGGCGTTTCTCCACGGAGCTACACCCACTTCACCCGAATTATTATAAAAAATGATTAATATGAGAGGTTCAAATAAAATTATTTCCTTAACTAATATAGTCAGAAAATAAAGTAGCAGATGACCATGAGCACAGTTATACAAACACCAAGGTTGTGAAGAAGGAAAGCTATGATAGCAGCTAACACATATTATTGAGGGCCTACTAGGGTTTAGGATTTTTTGTACAACACCTTTTCTAATGTACATAGTGACATGCACACTAAATAATTTAGTTCAGATGAGAAAACTTATACCCTTTGAACATTAACTCGACCAAAGCCACACTATTAGTCATTAGCAGAACAAGGATTCTAGCCAAGATTTCCCTGACTCCACTCTCTAATGTATTTTCACTCTATCATAATGCAATCCTATTGTGACTTGCCAAAATTTTGGAATTTTGTACTCCGGTAACAATACAAAAAATATGCTTACATACTGCAATCTTTTTTAAAGCAATCAAACTTAAATATACCATGGAATCAAAGCAAAAAAAAAAAAAGAAAAGAAAAGAAAAGCTTAATTGGACACTAGATCATTTGCCTAACAATTAAAATATGTTTAAAATATATATATATTCCTTTATCTGAAAAAAATATTATCTCAAATTGGCATATACACAATGAGGAGTGGAAAGTTAATAATCTCTCTGTATAAAATTATAGCTAATTTTAAAATATAGTCCTTATTTCTATGGTCCTTATTCTGATGATTACCTTCAATCAAGAATATTAAAGCAAATTTCTAATATCAAGTCTCTCTATTTAGCTAAATATTTACAGAGCCCTTCTAGGTTGCCTGGAAGGCATGGGGTTCAATTTTTAATGCAACCCTAAGTGGAACACACTATCCAAAACTTAAATATTAAAGTATATACTTTAGTTTGAGATTCAGGCTTATAATTTAAAAAATTATTGTGATTCATTTTACCTGTGAAAATGAACTGCTCAACAATTAAGGAAAGCTATGGATATTATGCACTTGGATTTTTATACCAGTTTATCAAGATCTTTTTGAGTTCACAGGGAATGCCCCAAGGAGCAAAGATACAATCTTCTGGGACCATAGAGCAGCAAGATGATTTGTTTCTATAGTAAACAAATAAATGTCTTTGGAACATGGATTTACATGATAAAGATGATTACATGAATGCACTCTGGCCTTTTATAAAAAGAACTCTCAGTGGAAAATCATGTCACAGGATTGGAAGAGTAATCCAATCCCACAGACATAGTTCTAGCTTGAAACATATTAGTAATGTATCATTGTTAATAACTTAAAACTCTCAAATCCAATTTCTTCCTCCAGGTAATGTTACCTGTTTATTTCTCTCAAAGCTTCCAGAAACATGTACATAATGAAATAATTTGAAAGCATAACATATGCCAGAATTTATACTTGTTTAATAAAAATTACTATGCTCTTTTATACATTGTCAAGTGATATACTTCTTAGCGTTATGAAATATAGTTATGAAAGCTCTTTGAGGATTTCATGGAGGAGATAAAATATGAATATTTTTATCTTACTGATAATTTGTATTAACTGGAGAGATAGAGCAGTAGACAAAATTGTAATATTCTATGTGAAAGAATATGAGCACATTACATGTCTGGTAGAGTTACCAGTGACAACTTTTCCATTTTTCATGGTCTTTTCTTGTCCTGAGGATCTGACATACTAACCTATAGACTAGTACTTGAATATGTAAATAAGAAATGCTTAAAAATTTTTTGAAAAATACTTTGATGCTGGTCCCCACACCCAGAGATTATAATTTAGTAGATAGGCAATTTTGACTATGGAATCTGAATTAAAATGAAGAAATAAAGAAATATGATACTTATAACCCAAATGGAAACATCTATCTATTAATTAAAAGCAATCCCAGATTAATTTACAGGTTCAATGCAACACCAATTTTATACCAAAAATAGAGAAGCTAAATATTTTAAAATTTATTATTATGAATTTTATTGTTCATCTTCTTTGTTGTTGTTTTTTGTGTGTGTGGTTTTTTTTTTTACATACTTTATATTTTTAGACACTTAGATTACATAAATGTTACATAAAAAAAAATACAGGGGATTCCCATATGCCCTGCTTCCTATCCCTCCCATACTCTCCTACATTAACAACATTCTTCATTAGTGTAGTACATTCATTACAAATGATGGACACATTTTGGAGCATTGCCAATAAGTGTGGATTATACTTTACATTCTGGTATACACTCTCTCCTGCACAATTTTGTAAGTTATGACAAGATATATAATAGTATATATCTGTCATTGCAATGTAATTCAGGACAATTCCCAAGTCCTGAAAATGCCCCCAAATTACACCTATTTTTTTCTCTCCCTCCGCTCAGAACCACTAGTGGCCACTGCCTTCACATCAACAATAAAATTTCTTCTATTGCTAAAATCATAATAAGTACATAGTAGAATAACAGTAAGTCTAATCTAGTCCATTGTTAACTCCTCAATCCTGAGGATTCTGGACTGATGATGCCTACTCTACCTCTAATTGAGAATGGGCATAGAACCCATGGGGAAGATGGAAGGAACTATCTTGTTTGCAGTTACAGACTCTCTCTGTTCCTTGGGATGGTCATTGTCCGTCATCATTTCCTTGTTAGATATTCTGAGTGAGTCCAATAAACTGGAGATTAGGTGTTGCAACTCTGTTGAGATTCAGGGCCCAAATGACACATGGACAGCCCAAAGATTTAAGTCTCTTGGACAAACACCTACCCACTCTAGTACTAAGTATAAGTTCAAATAGAAGGGGCAGAAGAACCATGTGTAGGGAAAAACACAACTGAGTCCAACTCTATTACACTGGGAAGCATAAATTCCAATGTAGGACCTGCTGGCAGGGCGCCAATCTCCTGAGCTGTCTGCCTTGCCTATAGTGTCTGGATGTCTTCAGAGCCCTGCAGCCCCTCTATTTGAGGCAACATTTACTGGGGCAGTCAATGAGATCCTGCTGAGACATGCATGAGTGTAACCTCTGTAATGACTTCCCGACTCACTTTGAAGTCTCTTAGCCGTATAAACTCATTTGTCTTTACCTTTTCCCGCTTTTGGTCAAGATCTTTTTTCCAGTTGCATTGCTAGGTGGTACTTGCTAGTAATCCCTCAGTGCCAGGAGTCATGTCCCACACTGGGGGTAAGGTAACGCATTTATATGCTGAGTTTGGCGTAGAGAGAGGCCACATTTGAGCAACAAGGAGGCCCTCAGGAGGTAACTCTTAGGCAGCCTATAATACTAGGCTAAGTTTCAATTTCAAAAATAAAGGTTCATAATCACAGTCATCGATATCAAGGGCCCGTCAATGGTCCATCGTCCTTAGCAAGTCACTACCACTGTACTCAGGCGATTCTTCCTCTCCCATTAGAGAATATGGCAGAACTCCCCAAATGGGAATTTGATATTCTTTGGTGCAGCTGGGTTTAGTTCAATTCAATGAAGCAGAACCAACAATAATATAGTTTATGAAATGACTAGAATAAACCCAGTTGGCTCAGTGCTTAACCTATTTGTCAATTTCAATCTGCAGGCTATGGTACTGGAATGCTGGAGGTTGAGACTGAGCATCCCAGATCTAAGTATCAGGACGTTTGGCAGTAGCATCCATGACTGGAAACACCAACTGTACTGTAGTCAGCATTCAATTCCCCAGAAGTTCTTGCTGCTGTCAGGTGTTTTGTATTATACAAAATACAACTGTTATTTGTATAATAACAAATTATTATCCAACTCTTCTAAACACATTTCAGGTGTAAATAAATGTGGCATATTTGGCAAAAAAAAAAAATCAGTTGTCCTTGGAACAGAGTGGAGATCACCCCAAATATCTCAAGATTGAGGAATGAAATAAAATAAGGTGGGAGTGTAACCACTGACTGAAGTGAATATATTATTATTATAGTTATCTTGTTTTAAATGAACAATTAGCCATAGAAATAGGATTTATTTTTTGTCTCCCAATTGAATTCCACTGTTCTATATGTCTACCTGTCTGCAAGTACTTAATGGTTTGAATACCTTGGCTATGTAATAAGTTTAAAATTGGAAAGTGTTAATGCACCAATATCCTGTTTTTCAAGATTTTATTCTTTGCTAATTGAGCCTTTAATTATCCATACAAATTGGTTGAATGGCATTTTCTTTTCTGAAAAGACAGCTGCTGGAAATTTGTTTGGGAATGTGTTGAATATATAAATTACTTTGGATAGATTTGACATCTTAACATGGAATGTCTTCTATTTAATTAGGTCTTCTTTGAGTACTTTCATCATTGTACAGTCCTGGCTAAATTTAATCACAGATATTTGATTTTTTTCATTTGCTATTGTATGGATTTTTTTTCTTGATTTCTTCTTAAAATTGTTCATTACTTATGTACAGAAATATCACAAATTTTTGTTCATCTTGTACTCTGCCACTTTGCTGAATTAGTTTATTAGCTTCTTGTTCTGTTGTGGATTTTTCAGAATTTTCTATCTAAAAGTTCATACCATCTGCAAACAGAGACATCCATCTTCCTTTCCAATTTGGATGCTTTTTTCTTCATCCACTTGCTTAATTACTTTGGCTTGAAATTCCACTTCTATGTTGGAAAACATTGGTGACAGTGGACATCTATGTTTTGACCCTGATCTCTCAGTTTTCACAATTGAATATGTTAGCTGTGGAATTTTATTTATGAACTTTAATATATTGAATTAATTTCAAACTACTCTTAGTTTACTGATTGTTCTTTAGATAAGTTAGGGTTGGTGTTTTGCTAAATGACTTATTCATCAATTGAGATGATTTTGTCATTTTTAAAAGTTTTCTTTATTAATATGCTGTGGCCTGGTAATATATTTTCTTATGAGGAACCACCATTGCTTACCTGGAGTAATTTCCACTTGATCATGGTGTATAATTCTCTAAAAGTGAGTGTGTATTTTGTTCCTCATATTTTTTTGAGTATTTTTGCATCTCTTCAAATAATGGCTAGTGGTTCATAATTGTATTGTGATATTTTTATCTGACTTTGGTATTAGAGTGGTACTCACCTCATAAAATTAATTAGGATGTGTTTCCTCTGACTCAATTTTTTGGAGATATTTGAACAGTATTGGTGTTTTGGAATGTTTGGTATAATTTAACAGTACACACATCTGGTCCTGTTATTTTCATTGCTGGGTTATTTTTTAAACTGATTTAATCTCTTTAGTTGTTATTGTTCTGCTGAGGTCTATTTATTCTTAAGTCAGTGGACATTTTATAGGTTTCTAATATTTGTCCATTTTTTCTAGGTTATCTAATTTGGGGGGTACAGCATTTACAGTATCCTCATTATCCTTTTCATCTTTATTAAGTCAATGCTAATGTCCCATCTTTCATTTCTGATTTTAGCTATTTGTGGACTTTCTCTTTGTCAGTCTAGCTAAAGTTTTGTTGGTTTTATTGATCTTTACAAAGAAGTAATTTTTAGTTTTGCTGATCCTCTCTATTGCATTTTTATTCTCTATTTCATTTATCCCAATACTATCTTTGTTATTTCCTTCCTATTGCTTACTTTGGATTTATTTTCCTCTTCTATTTCTAGCACCTCAAGTTGAGAGGTTAGGTCTCATATTTTAGATCTTTCTTTTTTTGTTGTAGTTGTAAGAGTTCAGAGCTATAAATTTCCTCTCACCACTGCCTTTGTTGCAGTCTTTATGTTTTGTTTATGTTCATTTACCTGAAGATATTTCCTAAATGCCTTTGTAATTTATTCTTTAAACTTTTCCTTGTTTAAGAGTGTATTTTTGAATTTTCAGATATCAGCACATTTTCTGATTATCCATCAATTTTTTATTTCTAGCATAATCAAAGTTGTAATATGTTAAATTTATTAAGATGTATTTTGTGACCTATTACATGGTCTGTTTTGGAGAGTGACCAAGGGCACTAGAGAAGAATGAATATTCTGCTCTTATTGAGTGAACTGTCCTACTTATGTTTGTTAGTCCTAGTTTGCTACAGTATCACTCAGCTCTTCTATTTCTTTAAAAAAAATCTTCTTTCTAGATGTTCTATGAATTATTTAGTATGGTGACTTGAAGTCTCTTACTATTAATAGAATCATCTATGTCTCCTTTCAAATCTGTCAATAATTGATTCATTATTGTGGGACTCATTGTTTTGGTGCTGATATATATTTATAATTGCTATGTCTTCATATTGAATTGTGTATTTCATCAGTACGTATTGTACTTCTTTGCCCCTTTAAACAATTTTAGATTTGAAGTATTTTATCTGATATTTGTGCAGCTTCCTACTTTTGGTTACAATAATCATGATATATTTTCTATCATTTCAATGTCAGCCTACCCATGTCTTTGCATGTAAAGTGAGTCCCTTTTAACAACATAGATTCAGGTCAAGTTATTTAACCATTGTGCTCATACGTTCATTTTGACTAAAATTTAGTACATTTACATTTAAAGTAGCTATTGAAACCATTGGACTTTCTTTTGCCAATTTTGTCATCTGAGTGCTAATTCACTTAGCCAGGACAGAGAGATCTACTTGCTTGTTTCCCTGCTTGCTTAATTAATTAATGCATTTTATATTTATTATGTTTTTTAAAAGAATATTCCATTGAATTGAGATATACAAGCATTATTGTTAAATATTAAATAATAAGAATGGAAGTCCAGTTAGAGTAAATAATTTGAGGTCTAAAGTAGGTCCAGGGAAACAGAAGATCTGTCCAAGGTGCTTTTTAAGGCAGGAAGGAAAATTGGGGTATTAGCAGTGAAGGCATGTGCAGTGCAGTGAGGGAATTTCTTTTTTATTTTCAAGTCAAGATATATTTGAGAATGTTTGTATACTGAAGAAAAGTTCCAGGCCAGTGAAGGTAGATAATATCCCGCCATATCAGTACAAGATACAGATACTTTCACATTAAGTATTCACATGAAAAATCATCTTTTTAATTGGAGGAATATGGTATACTAAAACTTTTACTTGACAATTGTTCTTTTATTGGTGAGGGTAAATATGTGCTGGCTTATTAGCCATTCACTTTCTCCTCTGCAAAATCTTTGTTCCAGTTTTTGATTTTATTATACTTGTGTCTGTGTACTTTTATTCCTATTTATTATTACATTCTTTCAGAAAAGAGAACGACAAGTTTTCCAACAATTTTCACCATTTATTTCTTTTATATCTGTGGAGATGTAAGTGGGGAAGAGTATTTGATTCTTAAATTTTGTGTGGTCCAAACTATCAGCGTTACATGTTGTGTTTCTCCCACTGTTTCAGTTTCACAATGGTATGCATCATTTTCATTAACAAATCACCTTTTAAAAATTTATTGAAATATATCACTCATACATGAACATACATAAACAATAAGGGTATAGTAATAGTTGTGAATTTACAAAATAAACATACATAACATAATACAGGGCTCACACACCTCACCCTACCAACAATTCCTTGCATTGTTGTGAAATATTTTTAACTAATGATTAAAGAACATTCTCAAAATATTATTACTAACCAAAGTATTTTCCCCAACCCAACCTATTATTATTATTATTATTATTTATATCATTTATACATGAACATACATAAACAATAAATGTACAGTAAAAGTTGTGAACTTACAAAGCAAACATTCATAACATCATACAGGGGTCCCATACATCAACCCTCCACCAACACCTTGCATTGTCATTGCAGAATTTCCAAACAACACCTCTCTATCAACATACCACAGTATGGTGGAACATTTGAAACAGATTATGAGATCATATCACCTGATTATTACTAGTTCCACAGCATACATTTGGCACACATTTTCCGTAACCCCCCATTATCAACACAGTACATCTTTGGCATAGATGCAAGAATATTACATTATTACTGTTAACCACACTCCATAGGCCACTCCAACTGTATTTTTCCCATGCTTGTCCACATTCCCACTACCCTGCAATCCTATGCACACCTGCTCTAGCTCACAATGGACACTCTTGCATCTGCACCATCAACCACTATTTTCATCCACCTATAGGTTTACTGTGCTATTCAGTCCCTTGATTATTCTCTAGCTTTCTCTCAGTTGGCATTTACATTCCTAGACTACAATTTTCAGCCACATCTCCATTTATAAACCAGCTGTTATTCCCTATAATAAGTTACCATCAACTCTGTACATTTCCACACTTTTAAAGTAAAGCTAATTAAAACTTCTACATATATTAAACAGCAGTAGTCCATCCCAGACCTCCTCCCATCTCCCCTAAGAATCCACCATCTACCACGAGGTCTTGA
Organism: Cabassous unicinctus; assembly: GCA_029593785.1. Lineage (NCBI taxonomy): Eukaryota > Metazoa > Chordata > Mammalia > Cingulata > Chlamyphoridae > Cabassous > Cabassous unicinctus. The sequence goes on along the minus strand of JAQZBX010048928.1, from coordinate 6,467 downwards.
AGATATTTTCCTACATTTTCTTCTAGAAGCTTTATGGTTCTTGTTTTATATTTAGGTTTTTGATTCATTTTGAGTTTGTTTTTGTATAGGGTGTGAGATAAGGGTTTTTTTTTCCTTCTTTTGCTATGGATATCCAATTTTCTCAGCATCATTTGTTGAGTGGACTGTGCTGCCTGAGCTAGGTGAATTTGACAGGCTAGTCAAAAATTACTTGACCATAGATGTGAGGGTTTGTTTTATAACCATCAATTTGGTTCCATTGGTCAATGTGTCTGTCTTTATGCCAGTATCATGTTGTTTTACCACTGTAGATAGGTAATACAACTTAAAGTCAGGAGATGAGAGTCCTCCAACTTTGCTTTTCCTTTTTAAGATGTTTCTGACTATTCAAAATCCCTTACCCTTCCAAATAAATTCGACAATCATGTTTTCCATTTATTTAAAAAATGGTGGAGATTTTATCGGGATTGCATTGAATCTGTGTATCAATTTGAATAGAATTGATATCTTAATGATATTTAGACTTTCAATCCATGACCATGGAATGTTCTTCCAATTATTTAGGTCTTTTTTTATTTCTTTTAACAATGAGTTGTAGTTTTCTGAGTACAAATGCTTTACATCATTGGTTAAGTTTATTCCTGAATATTTGGATTTTATCTGTAATATTTTATTTTTACCACTTTTTTGACACTTTTAGTTACTTTTATTGATAGAGTCTTCATTTCTAGACTCTCTTCCAGACCACTTTCACCCGTCATTTCTTTTCAGGCTGTAGCATACCCTTTAGTATTACCTGCAAAGCAGGTCTCTTGGTTACAAACTCTCTCAGTTTCTGTTTATCTGTGAATATTCTAAACTTTCCTTCATTTCTGAAAAACAGTCTTGTCAGATATAAGATTCATGGATGGAAGTTTTTCTCTTGCAGTATCTTAAATATATCATACTACTATCTTCTTGCCTCCATGCTTTCTGATGAGAGATCGGCACTTAATCTCATTGGGTGTCCCTTATATGGTCTGCATTGCTTTTCTCTTGCTGCTCTCAGAACTCTCTGTCTTTGGCATTTGACATTCTGATTAGTATGTTTCTCACAGTTGGTCTATTCAGATTTTTTTGGATAGGAGTAGGTCATGCTTCTTGGACATGGATATCTATGGCCTTCAATACGGTTGGGAAATTTTCTACAATTATTTCATCAAATACTCCTTCTGCCACTTTTCCCTTCTCTTCTCCTCCTGGGACACCCATGATACATAGGTTTGCATGTGTCTTCCTATCTTTAGTTCCCTGAGACCTTGTTCAAGTTTTTCCAAACTTTTCTTCATCTGTTATTTTGTATGTTCACTTTCAGAGGCCATTTCTTCAAGCTCACCAATCCTTTCTTCTGTCACCTCAAATCTGCTATATGATTCCAGTGTATTTTTATTTCATTTATTGCACCTTTCATTCCCATAAGATCTGCTATTTTTCTATGTATGCTTTCAAATTCTTGTTTTTGCTCATCCAATGTCTTCTTAATAGCCTTAATTTTTTTTAGCCATCTCATTGAATTTATTAAGGAAATTTGTTTGAATATCTATGATTATTTGTTTCAACTCCTTTATGTCATCTGGAGGCTTATCTTGTTCCTTTAACTGGGCTATACCTTTCTGTTTCTTGGGGTGGATTGTAATTTTCTGTTGGTGTCTTGGCATCTGAGTTACTAGAGTATTTATTCTGGGTGCAGTTTTTTTCTTTACTTTAGGGCTTCCTGCCCTTCTACATTGTTGGTTGTGTAGTAGGAACCAAAGATGTAGTTGGTGCTATAAACTGTGGATGATCAAGTTACCCTCATTGCCCCTAGGACCAAAGAAGCTTCTCCCCACTTTCTCCTTTGCCAGGGGTAGGGACAGAGTCACACCTATGTGGAATAGTCTAAGTCATGCAGGCCTAGATTGTAGTTGCCCAGGGAGACTGATGTCACTTCACATCCCTTTCTCTCCAAGGGCAGGGGTGGAGCCGCAGGTGTGGGCAGCAATCTATGCAGTGCAGGTCCAAGATGACCACAGTTGCTCCAGTAGATTTACAATTATTCAGTCTGTGCCAGCTAAATGTACCTGCAGTTACCTGGATAAGCTGGTGCATGGCCCGTCAGCTTCCTCCCTGCTAGAGTTGGAGCTCAAGCCTAAGCTAGGGCTGCTGGCCAATCTGGGTGAAAGAAAGCAGTCTCTACCATCACTGTGATTTTCAGTCAGCCCAGCTTCCCCTCATGCTGGGTGTGGAGTCAAAATGTCAGCTACTGGCCTCCTTCTGACTTGGAAAAGCTCAAAGTTTAGCTGTTCTTAGGATTATACTTTAGCCAGCAGAATTGACTAATCAGTAGCTGAAATCTGTGGCTAACTGTCTCTTCCTCCTTTGGTTTGGGGAAATGGTGCTTCCAATCCCTGCCACAGAATAGCTCCTGGGGCAGCTTGCACTGCCAAAGTAGGATCATCACTGCCCTCTGTGGCTTGGCCTGTAATTTCACGGAGAGGCTGGTGCAGCTTCCCCCAGCTTCCTCCATGCCCGAGCTGGGCCTGGGGCTTATGCTAAAGTGGCAATCTGATACAAAGGGAATGAAGCTGGTCCCTGCCAGCACTGTGATTTTCAGTCAACCCCGCTTCCCCTCATGTCAGGCGCGTAGTTAAGATGGCAGCCACTGACCTCTTTCTTACTTGGACAGTTTCAAACTTCAGCTGTTCTTAGGATTATACTTTAGCCCACTGAATTTACTAATCAGTAGCTGAAGTTGGTGCCCAACTGTCTCTTTCCCCCACCCCCATTTGGGGAAGTAGAGCTTTCAATTCCAGCTGCAGAAAAGCTCCCAAGGCAGCTTGTGCCTCCAGTGGAGTATGGGCACCAGCCTCCAGGGCGTGGAGTGCTTTACTTAAGAATCTTTTCTGCAGATGGGCAGTCTCCTCCTTCCATTCTTTCAAGGAATTTGCAGGATGCACTTCTGGTCTCCTGCAGCCTCCAAATAAGTGCTCTAGTTAGTTGCAGGTGATCACCAAATCCCCCATAGCAGGAGCTGATTCCCAGAGCTCTTTACTCTGCCACCATCTTGCTGGTTGTCTTCTGGCATGTTAGCTAATCAAATTTTTTACACATTGCCAATTTGTTTTTACATTTCTCTTTATCTTATTCTATCATTTCTTATTGTGGTTAGAGTTGTTTCTAAAGTTTTACCACCCTCTGCCATTATTTGGAACGATTTTTTTCTCTATGGTTCTACTACCTGTCACCTTCATCCTACACAAGCATAATTGAATCCATATATCTTTATGTGGGATGAAATGATAACTTTAGGTACTGCTTCCTCTATACATTTTTAACAAGTGTATTTGTATATCATTTTATTATCAGGTTTTTACCATAATTACTAATCAAAATCAATATTATTAAATTTTTGTTATTTTCCATCTTTGTTATTTCCATCCATGAAACATCTACATGTTTCAGAATGTAGATTTAGATATTCCTTCAATGTTTTCTAATGCTGTTCTTTTGAAACAACTACATATAACCTGGCTTCACTCTTCTTGTCATTTTTTATTTCATAAATTCACATTTTCTTTCAAATTTGTTCTTTGAAAAAATTCATAATAGTCACACACCTTCCTGAAAACATATACAAGAACAAAGCAGATCTAGTTCCTATCACTGAGTTCATACATTTTACCGGAGAACTCAGAATACAATTATAATTGTGTATATGATATAAAATCCTCAAGGATACATCATATGGACAGAGATAAATCAGACAAAGAGGAGAAATTTTCATGGTTTATGGAGGACATTAGAGAGATTGGGCTCTGGAGGCATTTGCATGTTGGACAAGAAGCAGGATGGGACAGGAGTGTGCCCTTTGTATTTGCCAGAAAAGAGGTCAAAACTCAAAGCCCTAGAATAATAACAGAAAGAATGTCACACTAGAAACGTGAGTAAGGAACCTGCTTCATCCATTTTAAGACTTCAAAAAAATAAAAATAAAAAACAGCGTGATCAAATAAACATGGAACAGGCACAGGAATTGCATGTAAATCAGGGAGCGATGTGGAAACCAAAACAAGGCAGGTGCAGCAAGAACATCTGCTCCACCTGTGGCTCTTGAGCCTGGAAGAACCTAGCTGCTTTTTCTTTCTCTTAACTTTACTCTTCCATTTGCCTTTCCATTAATCAGACCATTTCACCCATTATCAGGGTCTGTATTTTTTATTATTTCTAGTTTTATTTATTTTTATAAAATGTTATTGAAGTATATTATTCATACATGAGCATCCATAAAAAATAGGTGAATAGTGAAAGTTGTGAATTTACAAAGCAAGAATGCATATAGGGCTCCCATACATAACCCCACTACCAACACTTTGCAGTGTTGTTAAACATTTCTTACAAACTATGAAAGAGTATCATCAATCTATGACTACTAACTATAACCCATATCTTATATTTATTGCCTTTTCCCCCAACCATCCGATTATTAACACATTGTATTAGAAGTATATATTTTCTATAGTTCATCAGAGAATGCTTTCACATGTTCTGTTAACTTCGAAGTTCATAGCAGCATTATTCACAATTGCTAAAATATGGAAACAGCCCAGGAGTCCATCAACCAATGAATGGATAAAGAAAATGTATTTGCATACAAGGGAGTGCTATTCAGCTGTAATAAGAAATCATATAAGGATGCATATGACAACATGGTTGATCCTAGAGGATATTACATTGAATGAAATAAGCCAGACACAAAAGGACAAATACTGTATGGTCTCACTAATATGAAATAAATATTATGAGTAAAATCAAAGAGTTAAATCTTAGATTATAGGTTACTAGGAAATAAAATGTGCACTTATTTTTAACCTAGTCTTAGCTTTATTCCAATGGTTTCCAAATTTTGACTTTCTCACTGAGTAAAAATACATTTTACATTGAAGTCAGCGAGTACAGAACACACACACACACACACACACACACACATGGACAAAGAGATCATGAAAGTGTTTTTTATGTACCCTTTCTGTATTCAAGACATTCTGATATTTTCTAACATGTTCCACTTATTCTCTTCTATTTAATATTACAAATTATAGCCTTAACCTACATATGAGGTCTAATCTCAGGATGTGGACAGCATGTCACCAGCATGTCCTCCTCAACTATTTCAGTATTTTCCTGCTTCTCTTTCTCTCATCGTAGCAATGTCTGTGAAACCACATTCTGTAACAAATACAATATATATTTATTCAGTTACTATTATAACCTGGCAGCAACTAAAGAGTGGGGGTTACAATATATGTAGAACATTGCCACATCCCTCAAAGTCCTCACAGCCTAGCAAGGAGAAAGATACAGAATTCAGTAAAAGCAACAAGCAATCATAATCCCTACCATCCTACCATTAAATACAAGGTAGAAGTTGTCATCTTCCTGTAAATGTAACGGTGGTGTTCATAAAGGAGCTGAGGCCAGGGAATCCTCAAGGAGGATTTGTGCTTACCATGTGAAAATGAGTGAAAAAATTCCACGTTGAACAATGGAGAGACCCCACCCATAAGGAAGCAAGTGTATATAGTTGCAGAGTACTGGAACTCTAATGTGCTGGTGAAGGTGCAAGTAAAATTCAATATCTTAGTGATGAGCATGTGTGCTGACAAGGGGCAGTGAAAAGGGATGCAGAAGGTTGAACATGGAGTGTCAAGTTTTGTTTGAAGGTAAAGAATGATAGCATCATTCTCCAGCAGGGAGTAACTTGGGTTTTCAACTGTGGAATTGTATGATCACCTTTGTAAAATAGAAAGATCTCAGATTTAATGTGAATATTGGTCTAGAGGGGTTCCAGCCTGTGGTTCTTGAGAGGGATAAGAAGTAACTAAAATAGGGTGAGGATTTGGGTACTTGAAGTTGAGGATGGAAAAGAGACATTTGCAAAGTGGAACTTCAGCCCCATTTCCTCCCCAGAGAAAATTTAATAGCAGAAAGGAACTGTCAAAAGGTTTTCACATATATTGATCAAATCTGTCAGCCATCTTAGCAGGATAGATATCACTATCCCCATTCCAGTGGTGAAATACATCCCACTCTTCAGGGGTAGGTAACAAGATTTAAAACAGTTCTGCTCCTTTAAAAATTCAAACAACTCATCTTTAGATGACCCAAAATTCAATACCAGGTTAGTTTGATTCCAAAAAGTTGCACTTAATAGTATTTTAAAAAAAGACTTCTTCATATTAAAAATCCCCAACATTTTTTCACTTATTATATTTTCTTTTCTAAATTGCTTCTTTACTTTCTTTTCTCATTTTACTCTTTGGGTGGTCAATCTCAACAATGTCTTGAAACTGTATAAGTGTATAATTGTTTTGTCTTTGGATAAACTAATTTTTCTCTTTTATTAGCTTTTGTGTATATGATGGGAATATGCTACCAGGAAAAAAAAAAAA
>JAQZBX010048927.1:0-20060 GCA_029593785.1 Cabassous unicinctus | reverse complement strand
ATCCATTGCGGGTGTAGTACCACACGGATGGGGAATGGTTGTGTGGGGTGTTGTTGGGGGTGTGGGCGGGGGGGAGCATGGGAATACCTGTAGTTTCTGAGTAATATTTGGGTAATCTAGGCACCTTTATAAAATGTATATATATATGTAACAAATAACATTTATGTAAACAAATGCACATATATGCATATGTATTTATATATCATTTTACAAATAAAAAAAATTAAAAAAAATAAATAAAAATAAAACATGGATAAAAACGTACTATTTTTCTGTTAAGTTGTAGCATTGTTTTCTATTATTGATTAGTCAGAAAAATTTTTATCCTTGTTTCTGCATTTTTTAAACTTGTGGCATTTTAGGAAGCTTACATGCTGGCAGGAAGCAAAACTGAATGCTTTTCTTTTTAGTTGGTATTTTTTAACATAACTGAAATTTAATTTTTCCAATTTCATTTTTCCCTTTTTGGTCACTTTCACATTTAGTGTTTGAATTGCTTGACCAGATATAAAATTTATGTTTACACTTCCAAAATTATACCTTCTTGTTTAAATTAATATGAAGCCAGTAAAGTTTCATTTCCTCCTTCATAAGGACTACAGGACTGAAATTCAGAAAATAAATTCAGAATACTGTCAAATATTTTTTCTTCAATTTTTAAATATTTTTATTTTTAAAGGAGCTTTAGATTACATAAATGTTACATCAAAAATATAGGGGAGGGGAGCCAATGTAGTTCAAGCAGTTAAGTGCCTGCTTCCCACATGGGAGGGCCCAGGTACATCCTTGATGCCTCTTAAAAACAAACAAACAAGCAAACAAACAACAAGCAAACAAAGGGAAAATCCAACATAGGGAGCTGTTGTGGCTCAGTAGTTGAGTGCTGGCTTCCCACATACAAGGTCCCAGGCTCAATCTCCAGCCCCTATACCTAAAGCAACAACAACAACAACAACAACAACAACAAAAATATATATATGTATCTGTGTGTGGGGGGGGGCGGGGGATTCCCATAAAGCCCAACCATTCCCCCTCCAACACTTTCCTCCATTAATAACATCTTTTATCAGTGTGGTACTTTTCTTAAAATTAATGAACACATATTGAAGCATTGCTACTAACCATGGTCTATAGTTTACATTATAGTTTACACTTTGCACCACACAATTTTTATAGGTTCTGACGAGATATGTACTGGCCTGTATCTATCACTGCAATGTCATGCAAGACAATTCTAATGTCCCAAAAATGTTCCATGGATATTATTTGATATAAATAAAAAGCATTTCCAAACTTAATTATTTTGTGATTATTACATAATAATACTTCAGTAATCTTATGTTCTATAAATTAATTATGATAAATCAACAGATATAGATATTTATTAGTGAATAATATCTAATAAAGCCAAATGTCTCTTTAGAGAAATTTAAATTTATTGTTGATGAGTGGTAGAAATTAAAGGAAAATTCAATTTTACTTGACTATTTTGGGGTGTTGGAATCAAATGAATTCCACTTTGGAGTCCTTGCCACTCAATTTGTGGACTGAGGATGTGCACTACACATTTCTAAATCTCCTTCCTCTTCTGTAAAATAAGGTAGAAATAAAATAAAAATAAAATAAGGTAGAAATGAGTACCTTCAAGATATACTATACAACACTGCTGCATTTCTCTGTTCCTCTGAAATAGCCAATATATATATTTTTTTAATTTAATAAATATTACAAAAATTCTGGAAGTTCCAAATTTTCAAAAAGTCACAGAAAATAATTGCTTATTATTAAATTTTAATTTAATTACTAAATTTTTTAATTACTAAAGTTTTCAGAATTTGAGGGTTCTAATCATAAATCTATTTCTCTTAGGAATATTAAGAAATGTAGAAAAATACTTAAGTGATTCTGAGTGCATATATGTCAACTGAGGTGATATGAGAAGTTAAATAAGTATATTTCTTCACACTCTTGTGTAAAAGGAAGAGGGCATCTTTCCATTTATTTTTTTACATGGTGAGACCTGCCAGTAGGGTCTCATCAATTGACCAGGTAGCTGTCATTCTACTTTGTTTATACATATAAAAACAAATATATATATATATATATAGACATCATTGGAGCTGTTTGTATAGTAGAAGAAAGAGCAAAGAAAATCATTGCCCAACTATAAGTATAGCTACTTGGCACTTTTTAATTAAAAAGTGTCACTTCAATGAGATTAACAATCTTGTGCCTATATGTACTTACAACATAACTTAAAATATATAAAGCAAAATTCAACATAATTAAGAAATAAACAAATCCACAACCATGGTTGGATATTTTTTAACATATCTTAAAATAGCTCATAGACAAAGCAGACAAAAAATAAGTGTGTAGAGAATCTGAACAAAACCATAAAATTTTTTGATAAGGTACTCAAATTTATAAGTCAGCATGGATATGCAAAATTAAATTAAATTAAATATCACTACTCTAGGGGATGCTTTGGTGCTATGTACAGACACTCTAAGAACTAACACAATTACCCCCACCTCCCAGCTTCTAGGGATAGCTGGAGGCCAATTTCTGGTTGATGCACAGATACAAAGGTCTAATCCTTTTCTTCAATTTGTCAACTCTGAAGGGCTATCCAAACTCCAGTGATTCACACAGGATTATATAATATATCAGTTTTTCCTTCTGTCCCATCCTGCGTTCCTAACTTCTTTTCACATATATCTCCTAAAAGTACTCTTCAATAAAACTACTGTATGGTATTTTCCATAACATTTTCCAGGAAACTCATTTTAAGATAATTTGTATCACAATTGGCATGATCCTAGAAAGCAAATTTTACATTGGGATTTTAGAAATGTATAAGTTGCTATCTGGGTTAATGCCATCAATCACTGGCCAGATAGTAACAGGAATATGTATAGGGGTTCCTGGCATACTTTAACACTGTAGTTATTAAAAATTTCTACAGGGAATGGTAAAACACTGATGAAATATCTCTGAGGTTTTAAAAGTATGGGAGAATGTTAATTTAATGACTAAGTTGGTGACTGTTGGTGAGAATTGTGAATCCATTGAAAGGAGATAATAACAGGTGTAAGATGATTATCAATTTAAGGGGAAAACATGTGAAAGCCAGAAAGCATGGCTAACAGGATTTAAGGGACCCTAACCTTCTCTAGACAGAGTGGAGGTTTCTTCTTCAGATAATGTGTTTGAGCTTGAGAAATGACCCTGGGTCTGGGGAACCTGAGCAAGGGGCTATGACTTTTATCATGATTTTCCTAATTATTCTCTGTAATATTTTATTGCATAAACTAAGCAATACCTTTGTTGACTACTCCTTTATTTTATCTTTGAGAAGACTATGTTTTATTTACTATCTCCATTAATTTCTGTGAGTTGGGACCCTCTCTGATATTCATACTTTATTGCAATAATGTCATCCACCTTACTTCTGACAATTAAGTACCCCCAGCAGGCCTTATTTGTTTCAGGATTCCATTATTCACCTTGCCACCAGGAGCCCAAATGTAATATAATCTCCTTCCACCAGCAGTGGACTGTAGAGAATAACCATAACTGAGATTCTTAATGAAGCTGCCGTCTTCTTATCAGCACATTCCTTATTTCTTTGATAAATGGAATATTCCCCCTGGCCCTCTTATGGGGAGTAGTTGGCTGTTGGGTTTTCTGGCTTTTGGTAGAATATCCACTCTAGCATACCAACTTCTCTGAGGTTCTAAGTCACTTTTTCCCTGCATTCTATCGCAATTCTCACATTTCTACCTCATTTAATGTGGATCATCATTTTTCTCAAGTTTCTGAGAGCTATTTTAGCACTGTTTTCCAACGTCCCTTCCAAAGGGATAATTCTTGTATCACAAGAGCATGCTCTCACATTGATAAAAATATTACTTACCCAAATTTATCTCCTGCATTCCTTGATCCAGCACCCTCAGGGTAGACCCTTGCTTACTCTCTCAGATCCTGCTGGTAAATAGATATTTCAGGTCTTTTAGCATATAATTCCTTTTCACACCTCAGTCATGGTGAACTAGAATGTGACCCAATATTGACCTGATTACTAGGAGTGGAGGTGGAGAAAATACTGTCTTATAAGGCAATTAATTTGTTTGAGATAAGTTATAACCTTATGAGTTGTAAGTTTAAGAAACCTGTGCATGATAGTCATGTATGGGGACTAACCATATTTTATCAATGAAGAGTGGACTCTTCAGTTGCTGCACATTCTAGGGAATCTGGTATTGCTATATCAAATCCTAGGATTCCACAACTTCTCCATAAGGGTCCTGACCTTGGTTTAAGATACCTATGAGGGCTTAAAATTCAACTTTTCCTGCATCTCTGCCTCTCATAAGTAGTCCTGAACTTGGATCTGGGAACCAACAGGGTAGAAATACGAATGAGAATTTCACCATCACTTCCATTGAACCATTGTGGAATTTGTGCTTCATATTCTCAAAACATTAGACAATATGGATCTAGATGTCTTGCATCCCAAAATTGGAATGCTTTCATCAGGAGACATAGTAAAGAGCACCATTTAATTTTAAGCTATTTGCTGTTGGTCATTTCAGTCTCCTCATGCCCACAGACCATAAAGTAAGGAATGGAACCATCATAATAGCATGGGTAATTGACTGTCATCATCAGGGGAAGGCAGGGCTGCTGATACACAAAAAAGAAAGTATGTTTTGGGTGATCAGGTGAACTACTGGGTTATATTTGGCACTCACATGTCCAATTTTAACAGTAAATTCAAACAAATACAATAACCATGATATGAAGAGATGGAAATATACAGAGGCTTAGACTCCTCAAGAATGTGTGCCTGAATCCTCCCATCAGAAACATCTAGACCAGTTTAAGTTTAGCTGGCCAAGGATGAGAGGGATATAGAATAGATGGTGGAATAGAGGGATTATGGATTTTATCTATTGCCTTAAGATCATTTTCTGTGATAAAAAGACCAACTACCTTGCCTCAATTTCAGATAACCCTGAAATACCATTCCAGCTCCAAAGCTTTCCACAAGAAAGAATGAGAAGCTGAGAAATCTAAAATGTTGTAGTAAAACAAGATGGTATTTTAATAACTTATATGTGAATCAGAACAATTAATTATGATGAGGAGGTTCTGGTATTTACTCAGGGGTTGAGAAGCTAGGTATAAAATTATTTCATGAAAATTACAAAGGCATTTTAGCATCACATTAGATTACTATCATGGCATATGTCAATGTACTGCATTTAAAAATTATATTTATTAAAATAAAAAAACTGGATATTCTTAGAGTATTTAACTTTTGATGTTTTTCTTTGTTCTCTGAAAATCTTGCATTGTATTAATGATTATGCCCATTTTGTATTGTGTATACAATTAGGTTTGCTCTACACAATTAAGTTCATTGACCATTGAATGTATTTGCTTGGTGAAACAAATTCTGTAGCTATTTTACAAACTCTGACTCATTGAAACTATGCTGTCAAGACTGAAAATCTCAGCTGAGTGATAGTGAAAAAACTACTTGTCATATTAGCAGGATTTTAGCATTTTGACTCACGGGAACTTTCCTTTTCTCCTATTTGAGCAACCTTAAATAGCACAAATTTTTGCATAAGTAAAATGTATAGGCAAAGCAGATGTTTTAATGACTACATCCCCCCACTGCCAAAGAAGGAGGAATTACTTCACTGTGAAACTGTAATGCAAGACTACTATGATAATTAGTCATGGGGTATATGCTTACATGGGAAAACATTAGCAAATTCTCTAGACTACCATTTGGCTTTATCTCACTTGATTGCCTTCCTTCCATGATCTCTTTTCATAGACCTGTGCTCTTTATCCTCAGAGGTCATGCTGTTCAAAAGATGTAATGTAAAAGTGATATTGAAACTCCAAATCTTAGACAATACAGAGAATTCCTACATGTGCATCTTCCCAACTACAGACCAAATAAGCCCTCATCTCTGCTTCTCATTTTTAATAATTAAAAACAGGGAATTAGCAATTAGACCCTATGCTAAATGCAATGCCCAGATTTTATCAAGATTTTACCTTTGGGCAATAAAAAATCCAGAACCAAAGAAAGGGCAGCTGAGAGTAGCTATTTGTTAAATTTCATATATATATGAAATTCAATGGAATATTTATCTAGCTCTTTCTCTGTCTATGTACATACATACATACATAATGCATATAGTTCTTGGAAAGCTTCACACAGAATTGAATGTATGTAAACTGTCTGACACATGGCAATTGCTCAATAAATATTTTATTATAACATTATTATTCAGTTGTAAGTACTTATATGAACTATTTATCTTGGGCAAGGTTATACTTGCCATACTATTTTAGAGGCATAGAAGCATGTTACATATTTGCTATGAGAATTTAACAAAACTAAAGTCAGTCACCTTGATTCTTGGTTCTTAATCTTACCTAAATCAATTTAATGTATTGTTTTGGGCATGTGTCAGTCTTTCAAGACCTCATTTTCTATACATGTAAAGTAAAAGAGATATTATTTAAAATAACTTCCAGCATTTAAGAAGATAACTGAAATTTGGAATCAGTACTACTTCATGAAGTTATTAGGAGGGTTCATAGTTAAGACTGTTTCTTTAAACTGTTTGAGGTTATATAAATGTAGAAAGAAACTAGCCTTTCTTCTTCTTTTTTTTTTCCTCAGTTTCATAGACTATGCTTCCTTGGCTGCCTTTAACTTAGCATTGTGGAACTTCTTAAGAGTAACTAGAGCATTTCTAGTTGACTATTATAAAGCAATAGAATTATAAGTTGTAGAATAAAATAAACATTGACAGTTTACAGTTTACTTAAGCATGATCACCTATAACACAGTACTAGTAACACTGAAGCACAATTCTGGTGCCATTCTGATACTAACATGATTTTAATAGGATCTAGTGATTTAGATGTGCATGAAATCTGGGATCTGCATTTGTAGCAGACATATCTCCTTTGAAAAACATTAATTTATTCTTTGTTTCAGCATTTATCAATAAGTTTCTATGTTCTACATATTAGAGTGACTTAGCCTGAACAATTGTGATGCACAAAATATGATAGAAGCTATGGGAGCAGAGAAGATGGGAGATCCACTCAGCAAAGGTGTTATCAGATGAGCTTAGGTTAGAGCTTCATCTATTTACAGGGTGATTGAGATCACAAATGTCATATTAGCCTGGGGAAAATGAAGTGCAAATTATCAGACTCATAAACATTGAGTATTCAAAGAATGAAAGATAACTTCTATCAGGGAAGGAGTCCATGGCTAGGCAAGCTTATGGAACTCATTCCTGCCTGAACTTTATCCTTCAAATTCATGTAGTAAAATTTTCCCAACATATAGAGTAGTAGATATTTAGAGCACAGTGGGATTTTTTTTCCCCCTAAAGTTGAACCCTGGAAGGGGAAAAAGTTTCAGGATCTGCCATGCCCATCACAGGTGCTGGGACAAGGGAGGAAGAAGAGACATAACAGATGTGGTAAATTTGTCTTCCTTTCTGAAAGAGATGGGTAGACACTGAAGGATTCAGAAACAATTTAGAAAGTAAGCCATGTCAAAGTAACATGTACAGATTAGAAGCCAGAAAGGAAACGAACAAAAAAGTTGAAGACTTCAAATAGGGAACTATCAGAGAAGGAGGAGGAAAGAGAAAGTTCAATACTTAAGGATATAGGCCATAAAATTGGAGATATTTCAAGTCACTAGGGAAATGTGTGTGCATGTCTGATAGGGTCTGAAGCAACCCCTCTCCATTTTTTAAGCTGATAGTTATGTGTCATAGTGGGTTTAGACATTATTCTTGCTTGTCATTTTTAAGTTAATACAAAAAGCTAGAGGTTTCCTGGATTTCCCTAATATACTAATCCTAAAAAGCCTTCCATTGTCCTGAATTCAATTGCTATCAATGATTCTAATTTAAAAAAAAGAAAACTTTCCTTTTATTCAAAGTTTAATATAAACTTGATATTATGATGCATGCTTTACAAATATTATCACATTTGATCTCCATAGATTGCTGTGGAAAGACATTATTATTATTTTAATAAACTTTTAATTTGGGAATAATTTTGGATTTAGAGATAAGTTGCAAAAATAATAGAGTTCCCATATACCTTGCACCCAATTTACCCAACTCTTAACAACTTTCACTGACATAAAGCATTTGTCAAAACTAAGAAAGCAACATACATTCCTATTACCTAAGCCCCAACTTCATTCAGATGTCACCTTTTTTACACTAATGTCTTTTTTTCTGTAGTAGGATCCAACCAGGTTACCACATTGTCTCCTTAGTGTCATTTGGTCTGTGACAGTCTCTCAGTCTTTCCTTGTTCTACATGACCATGAGGTTTTCAAGCATTATGGTCAGGAATTCTGTTTGCTGTCTCTTAATTTGGGTTTGTCAATACTTTCCTTATGGCTAGATTGATGCTATGAGTCTGTCATCAGAAGAGCTCTCTTCACCACACGGTATCAGATGCTCAGTGATTTACATACATCACTGTTGATGTTAACTGTCATTATTTCATTAAGATAGTGTCTACCAGGCTCCTCTACTGTAAATAAAGATACTGTTCTCCCCATTCCATACTCTATTTTGTATGTGGGACACTAGGTTAATCCATATTTAGGGGGAGAAAATTAAGCTCCAATTATGGGAGGACACATAATTATATTACTTGGAATTTTTCTGTAAGGAAGATTTGTCCTTGATTTTCCATTTATTTATTCATTTGAATATGGACCCTTTTATGTTTTATACTTTAGTTTGCAATCCAATATCATGCTATTGATTTTGTTGCTAAAATTCTGTCAAAGGTATCTTTTAGCAGTCTGAGGTCTGTCAATTTTTCTTTATCCTTATCATCACTATAACAGGACAATACTAATTACTCTATACAATATTGAAGCAGATTCCTAGTTGTTTTTATTTTCTTCCACCCAATCTTACATCCCTGGAAGATGTTTGAAGTTGGATTTAGAGAAATTTGGGAATATGGTTTTCAGTACTGTATCTGCCACTGCAAGCTGGGTGACTTGGATCATGTTATTACACCTCTTTTAACTAGTGAAATCCTTTAGAATGACACTCAGTATGAACAATCTTAGGTTAAAAAGAACTTCTCATCTCAAGGAAGGACTGAACATTCAAGTTACAAGAAGAGCAGGGATGCCAATGCAGCTCAAGGAAAATGTTGTCAAGGACTAGAAATGCACAAGATTCTTCTTTCAATCCTGAAAATCTTTATCATTGCACATTTCTCCTTTCTTCTCGCAGTGATTTAATTAAATTAATTAATTAATTTATTTATTTACCTATTTTTATTTGATATATTGCAAGTTAACAAAACAATGATGCATACCAATCAAGATTCTGTACCTCACCAACTTCCAAAATCTTACATTGTTGTGACACATTTTTTTACAAATGAAAGAACAGTGTCATATTACTGCTATTTAGAAGACATAGCTTTTTTTGTTGAGGTACTGGGGAATGAACCCGGGACCTCATACATATGCAGAAGATGCTCAGCCACTGAGCTACACCCGCTCCCCATAGAGTCCATAGCTTTAATTTGGTGTATTTTTCCCACAAACCATGTGTTTATTAATGCAATGTATTAGTATTATATATTTGTTACAATATGTAACAGAATGTTCTCATAATTTTTTCTGTTAAACACAATCCATAATTCACCCTGGGATTGAAAGTTATACTGTCCCCTGCCTTGTACAATCCAACCATAGGGTACACTCAGTGGCTATCTGTTTCATTAATAGAGTTGTGCTGTCATCAGTTTGGTCCATTTCAAAATGTTTTCATTACTTCAAAAGAAAACATACCATAACCCGTTCTACCTCTCATTATTGACTCTTAAGACTGATATAGTACCTATTTGCCATTGCCATAAAGTATTACAATAGTACTATTAACTATAATCTATACATTTCATTAGTTATATTTCCCATGTTATCCCCTTATTTTTAACACAAAAGTGAAAGAGGAAAATTCTTGTATTTGTACTATTAACCACAATCATCATCTAACACTGAAATCCCTATTATACAGTCCCTAGATTATCATCTAGCTTTCTTTCAACTGATGTTAACCTCCCTAAATAACCACCTCAGCCACAATCACCTTCATAAATTGGCAGAGATGATTATACTCAATATAATGTGCCACCATCAATTCTAAACATCTCCCTACATTTACAAGCCCCCTATTAAACATTCTACATACATTCATCATCAGTTCCACCTTCTCAACCCACATTATCTCTTAGTAACCTATACTCTGGAGTTTAACTCCATGAGTTTACTCAACAAACTTTTAGTGAGATCATACAACATTTGTCTTTTTGTGTCTGGCTTATTTCACTCAACAAAATGGGAACCAGTTTAGGGGATTAGTGTTTAAGTCATTAAGAGAGACATTGTTAGAGTCACACATACCTTAGTTTGGATACTTGTTCTGACATTAGCTCCCTTAGTGACCTTGGAAAAACTACTTAACCTCTAAACTTCAGTCTTATCACCTGTAAAATGTATATCTTTAATATCTTCCTCATGCCATTGTTGTAAAAATAAAATGGGATTATGCATGTAAAACATTTATCACCACATTTGGCATGTGAAAGTGTTCAGTAAATGGTAGTTGCTGGAGTCATTTTCTTGAATCTTGAGTCATGATAAAAATATCACAAGTATTTCCATATATGATTATTTTTAAAGAATTTTAGTGGCTTCATAATATGTCATTATATGAGCTGGCTATCATTTATTAATTCTATATTTAAATGTTTCTCCTTTTTTGTATTATTACAAACAATGCTGTAATAAACAATCTTGCACAGGACATCAGCAACATGGTAGAGTAAGGGCCTCTGAAAATTCACCCCACCATAAAACAAAAAGCTTGGCAAAAGTTGTCAGAATCAACATTTTTAGAAGTTAACCAAAGGCTTTCATTTAATTTTAAAATGATGCAGACTCTGTTAAAAACAGTTTTGGCATTGAGGGGAAAAATAAGACCCTAGAAAAACTTCTGCTTGTATTGGAATGGATATTTTTGGTGATAAGTGACACAAATCAACTCAAATTAATTTAAGATCCCCAAACCAGTGTAATTATTGGATCACATAATTAAATGTCAAAAGGTACAGATAACTGTAGGTGTAACTTGATCTAGTTCCTCAGAAATGTTATAAGGATCTTTTCTACCTCTCTCTGAAGTTTACATCTATGTTGGTTTCTTTTTAAGGCAGGATGTTCCCAACCCCAGCAGTTCTAGACTTACTACTTTCCAGTTTAGCAACAAAAAATAGGAAGAACCTATTTTTCATTGATAAAATCCCCTGTGAATTTGCTCATTGTTGTGGTTTTGCTCCTATTCATATCCCTGTTGCATCTACTTATACTCTGACCACCACCCTTGGAAGTTATCACCGCCCTGGAGCCATGTGTGGAATAAACTGACTTAACCCATGTCAACTTAGAGCTGGAGAGGGTTGCTCCCAGAAAGTGAATATAGTGCAATACAAAAGGAAAAAAACAAAGGACAAAAAAAACAACAACAAGAAATGAAGATGTATACTTTATAATAGTAAAGGATGTAATCCATAATGAATATCCAATTTAATATTCCAAATAGCACGACATATATGTAATTATAAACATGTAATAAATATAAAGATAAAAAGTATAATAGGTAAGAAAAATGAATAATTATAGGACACTTAAATAAATCCAAGAGTATATTAGGGAATTACTGGAAGCATTTGCTTTAAAATCAGAAATAAAACATCCCTGTCATATATCATGTTGACATACTAATTAAAAAATGATATCTTTCTTGTTGGAAAAAAAACTAAAGGGCTTGATAATTGAACACAAGAAAATTCTCTCCCTATGTTAAACAATACTGAGACCAAGCCAAAGTAGTGTAAATGGATGCTTCACGAACTTGCTTCTGGAAAGGAAAACTGTGAAAAGCTAAACAGCTTACTAATCCAGACAAACAGCTTGCTCCTCAAGACTCTCTTCAAGAAAGCGTCATTGTTAGGTTAAGCAATCTAAATAAATTCTCCCCACTCACATGCACTCCTTGCCTTGTAAGATATGCCCTAAAATCCTTCAACTCATGCCCTATAATTCTATAATTATCTTTCTACCAAATACCACGTATTGTATAATTGTATTTATATGAATTGTCCATAAGAGACAGAGTTTTAAGGATAGAAAACATTAACATTTGCATAGGACTATGGGACTTGGAGAAAAATGTGGAGTGACTGCTGATTGATAGAATTTCTCCCCTGCCCCCATTGTTTGAGTTAGCTAACTGCTTTCTGCGTCTGTTCATTGTGTGTACTCTGTGCCTCCTCATCTTCCTTTAGGAGGCACCGGGAACTGAACCTGGAACCTTCTTTGTTGGAGGGAGGCACCCAATCACTTGAGCCACATCTGCTCCATGCTTATTGTGTCTCTTCATTGTGTCTCCTCATTGTGTCTTCTCGCTGCATCATCTTGTTGTAACAGTTCGTTGTATCAGCATGCTGTACTAGCCCATTATGTCAACTCACTGCCTTGATTGTCTTCTTGAGGAGGCACTGGGAACCAAACCCTGGACTTCCCATGTGGTAGGCAGGTGCCTAACTGCTTGAGCCACATCCTCTTCCCAGGAGTTTCCTTTCTTAGTGATGAGAATGTTCTAAAATGGACTGTGGTGATGGTTGCACAACTATATGACTATATTAAAAAGAATGGATTTTACAATTTAAATGAATTGTATGGTGTGTGTCTTAGTTTCCCAGCTAGTATAAAAAATACCATACAGTAGGTTGGCTTAACAATGGGAATTTATTGGCTCAAGGTTTCAGACGCTAGAAGGTTTGCTTCTTCCCAAAGTTGGTAGCATTCTGGCTGGCTGGCAATCTGAAAATTTTTGGGTTCCTTGGCTTTCCCAGCCCATTGGTATATCCTCTCCTTTCTTGTCTGAGTTTTCCTGCTGACTTCCTGCTTCTCCCAATGACTTTCTCTGTATAAGACCTTCAAAAATAGGGTTAAGACCCATCCTGATGAGGTTGGCCACACCTTAATGGGTTCACTCCAACAATGGGTTCACACCAACAGGACTGGTATTAAGATTAAGAACATGTTTTTGATTTTCTGGAGTAGATAGTTCAATCTACCACAGTATGTGAATCATACCTCAATAAAGCTGTTATATATATGTTAGAGAAAAGAAATGAATGAGTTTAGAAGGATGAGTGACAGTATTGCACATTTGAAAAACTGATTCCTGTCATTTACTTAACAATTATTTATGTATCCTTGCTCCTTGTCAGGAAATATTCTTGATGCTGGGTAAACATTGATGAATACGGCTGGTTCCCTGAAATCACAGGGTCTAAGCACAGGACAAAACATGAGGACTACATGGAAGCATTTTACATGTGCCTGATATACTTCTTCCAGAATCCTTGTTAAGAAATGCAGACATACAGAAGTACAACAAATAAAGGCCACCACATGATCAATTACTGGTCAAAAAACATAGGCCACTCTAGTAAGTAAAGATGGATTAAGTTGTACATTTTTGATAAACACATCTCATGTTCTGACATTTAATCAAAACAGCACACAGAAGCTATATGATTTTTTTTTAATTATCCAAATTTTATAATGGTAAATTACATTAATGTTATAATCAGAGAGTACTGGCCCCTTGATATAGAGAAATAAACCTTCTCATGTGAGACTCTACTACAGTTGATGTTACAGAAGACTTGCTAAACATACCTGGAAATATAATTAAAACTAAATAGAAGAAATAAATAGAATAGACAAATAACAAATAGAATACATAAATAGAATAAATTAACTTATAAGATTCATATTATATAAACTACAGTTATGAAATACACTAACAGTTATAACCTATCAAATTTCCAAATGACCATTTTATAATCTCTTACTAAAATAAGGCTAAAAGAGAAAAATATATATATATATATCAGTTGAGACAAAAACATCTTGCTGTTGTTTTGGATCTTCAAAGTAAATTCACTGGAAGCAGGATCCACACAGCAGGTGCTAAGTTTCCAGGTTATATAAACAGAAGCTGGAGTCAAAACACTGGTGTTAATACAGTCTTGTTACCTGTGGAGATTACTGTTAGGCCATGGAAGTCCCTTAGCAAATGGACACTTGGGGAGCTTCCTCCTCACTTTCCAGAATAGGGGAAAGCATAGGATTTCCTCTTCTCAGGACATTCCTCCTGGGACTCCTTCTTAACATCTGACTTTTAACAGGAGGGCAATGTGGAGGACCATAGCCTGGGTTTACTGCTCCCCTGTCAGGTGAGAGGGTTGAATGAGAAGAGGCTATTGAGGTGCTTCTGCTCATACGAGGAGCTCCAAGGCAAGCTCTGTCTTGATCTCCTGTGGCCCCTGTGAACTCTGAATGGGAATGGTGTGACTGGATGGACCCCAGGGTGTGGCAACTGGTAGACACAGGGCATGCTTTTACCTTCTCAGCCTGATGCACCTCCGTGCTTGGGAACCTGCTGGTCCAGAGGGCTCCTGGTTGTGCTTTCAGGACTCTGCCAAATGCTCCATTTGGAACATCAGGGATGGAACGATAATTTTCAGAAACTTTACGTTCTTCCTCAATTAGTTTTTGTGCCATGTATTTGTTTTCTTTTCTCAATTCAAATAGGTTTCTCTCAGCTATCAGAGCTCTTCTTGCCGTATCATGAGCTTTACGCCTTTGGGAAATAAAAAGACTTTCGTAATACTCAGTGATTCTTTCAACTTTTTCTGAAAGAATTTCTGCTTGAATTTTATAAGTTTTCAGCTTTTCATGTCCATTGCTATTGTCTTTATTTGCTTTGGAAAAGTCCTCCTCCATCTTTAAAGGATAAATTCTCTTTAAATTGGACATTGAATGGAAACTTGTTCCTTTTTCTTGATGAAGTTTGGGCTATACTTGATGTTTCTGCTGGAGTTTTTGCTTCTCCCTTTCCAGTTGGCTGATTTCTAACTGGAGGAAAGTTTTTTCAGTTTGGAATTTTTCCATGTGACTTTCAAGTTCATTGATTATTTTAGTTTCTTCTTCTAATTTCATGTACATTTGTTTTCTTTTTTCTTTGAGACTTCGTATGTAAGCATTTAACTCCTCCCCATCCGTCGACCCTCCTTTGGAGTCTTCATCTATGAGGTTTCCATTTTCTGATGTCTTCAGTAAATCCAGTTCCATGTTCCCAAGATCCTTATCTTCCTCAGTAGCAGCAGCTGAATCGCAAATCTTAAGCAAGTGCTTACCTGGGACTTGATCTGACCTACTTTAGTAATAAGAATTGGCTTCATAGGCAGTTTAGAGTTTTCTGAGATTTTTCTCTCTTTAGTAAATTTGCCTAGTCTTTCCTTCTGTTTTTGAGATTCCTGTGAAGGCAGGTTTATGCCCCTTTCAAGCCTGGACTTTTCCTCCAAAGCCCCTGTTTTTGCTGTATGAAGCAGTTCTGTATTCTCCTGAGAGATTTTGAAGGATGATTTGGCTGGAGTTACTTAATGTTGCATTTGCCTTGTTGAGTCTTCTAAGGTTGGAGTATTTCTTGCAGTGTCAGACATCAGGTGAACTTATTGTAAACATTTAAATGTCTCTCCTTTCCATGATTTTTTAGACTCATCTCCTTTAAGTCCAAGTAAAGAGTTGTTGATTTCCAGGTCTTTATTCATGGTCTTCACATTTATAATTTCTGATGCTTTGATGTTGTGTTTGGCTTCTGTTATAGTTGACTTAAGGTCTCCATATTCTTTTTCCATGTGGTGAAACTTATCAACAATTTGTTGAGTTCCCTCTAGAAGAGCAGAAAGACCAGTGGCCAGTTTTTTGTCTCTCCTTCCGTCATAATAAGATTTAATAATAAAAATCCCCACTACAACTATCCAAGCCACCATTTCCCACAGCGTTCCTTGGGGATCTGGGCTTGGTATAAAGTCCTCTGGCAAAGTTGCCAACACCTGGCACAAGGTCACTAGAATCAGGATTATCCAGAGCATCGTGGCTATCAGCAAACCTTACAAGGCTCTCAAGGCCTCTGCTGAGTCACCTCAGTTTGCCAGGGTCCTGTTGTCACAACACGAGATAGAGCCCTATGATGAGCACCTTGCCCGGAACCTCCCACTGCCTAGAAACCAAGGCAGACCTCAGTGTGGGGGAAGGGTCAAGAAAACAGTGCCTCCATCTTTCCCCACACCTTGACCCACAAATCAGTGGCCACATCACATGAGCCAGGGGATATGGACTAGGCTCTGTAGGACAGCAAGGATGGCCTGCAGCTCTGGCCACCCTGGGTATTTCCTGGCTGCCTTAGGAAAGAAGGAGATATATGTCTTCTCACACCTGTAACCATGTGGATCAATTGTTGGGAGGCTTCATGGTAGAGGGTTTGCTGACCCCCAACCCTGGCCACTGATTACCTTTCTTTCTCTCTCTTTTTTAAAGATTTATTTTATTTATTTATTCTTGTTGTTTATACTTGTTGTCTGCTTGTTTTGTGCTGCTCTTCCTTTTAGGAGGCATCAGGAACTGAGCCTGGGATCTCCCATGTGGGATGGAGGAGCCTAATGGCTTGAGCCACCTCTGCTCCCTGCTTTCTCTTAAATAAAACTTGTCATTCTGTGGCTGGGAGACCTAAGCCAGCCCATGGTGATCAGATAAGATTCTGACTGTCAGTGCCCTCCTTAATTTATGTCTGACTGGTCTTGAATGTGTGTAATGAGGATGAGTGGGTTTATAATGGGCTCTGCATATGGTTTCAACTCACTTTACTAATTTCACATTTAAAAACTAAGGGAAAAACATTGGATCTTTCAAATCTTTAGATTTCAAGCATGTGCATTCTATCTGTGTGATCTTTGGATTCACTCTCATTTTCTCTTTTGACTGTTCACACAAGGGATGTATTGAACACAAGGGTTGCTGGCTTGTGTCTGACTCTTCAGCAACTGTATTTTTTAAAAAATATTTATTTTGAAATAATTTCAAATCTACAGGACAGTTGCAGAAATAATGCAAACCCCATACAGTGAAATCCAACATAATCTCACACCCAAGGTACCCATTGAAACCGTTGGCCAATTTGATGTAATTATGAATTCCAAAAATATAATTGGATCATGCTTATAAACTGATCTGTCAATCTGGGCATGATTAGGTTATGATTAGGGTGTTGAGCTCCACCCCTTGGTGGGTGGGGAATCAAATATAAAAGGCATGGCAAGAACAGTTTTGAGAAGCAGCAGTCTTTTGAGAAGCAGTTTTGATGTTGGAAAGAAGGCCCCAGGAGAAGAGAAGCAAGCCGTTTGCCTGATCTTCTACAGCTGACCTTGTGGAGGAAACAAGAGTTAAGCCCGGAGAGAAACGCAGCCCCGGGAAAAGAGGAACCCCAGGAGCCTGAACCCTGGCAAACTCCAGCAGCTGTCTTGCTCTAACACGTGGCAATGGACTGTGGTGAGAGAAGAAACTTAACGCTTTATGGCCTGGTAACTGTGGACTTCTACCCCAAATAAATACCCTTTATAAAGACCAACCCATTTTTGGTATTTCACATTAGCACCCCTTTGGCTGACTAATACACCCATATACCCAGATCCACCAATTTTAACATTTTTCTGTTTTGGCCATATCATTATGTCTGTTTGTCTGTCTCTCCATCTGTTTGTCTGTCTGTCTGTCTATCTATCTATCCATCTATCTATCTATTTTCTGTTTGAGAACAGTTTGTACACAAAATCCTGAAACTAAATACTTCCTTGTATGTTTCCTAGGAAGGATATTCACTTATTTAATCACCTTAAGTGCAGTGGTCAGGTTCAATAAATTTAACATTGAAATAAACCTCACATTCTAAATATAATTTTTTCTCATGTCCCAATAATATCCTTTTTAAAATATAAGTTTAATTTTTTAAATATACTTAGATTACATAAATGTTACACAAAAGATATAGGGATTCCCATATGCCCCACACCCCACACCTCCCACACCCTCCCACACGAACTTCACTCATTAGTGTGGCACATTCATTGCATTTGATAAACGCATCCTGGGACTTTGCCATTAAGCATAGACCACAGTGCACATTGTAGTCTACACTTTTTCCCACACAGTTCTGCATGTTATGTGATGATATAAAATGGCCTATATCTGTCGTTGCAACGTCACTAAGGAAGATTCTCAAATCCCGTAAAAGCCCCCATATTACAATTGTTTTTCCCTTTCCCTGCCCCCAGAGCCTCTAGTGTAATTTCTTCCATTGCTAGAATCACAATATGTCCATAGTAGAACACCAGTAAGTCCACTCTAGTCCATGGCTCTTTCCCCAATCCTGAGGATTCTGGGATGGTAACATCCACTCCACTTTCAATTCAGAGGGGGATTATATCCCATGGGGATGATGAATGAAACTATCCTGCCTGCAGTTACAGACTCTCTCCATTCCCTGGGTCGGCTGTTGTCCATCATCATCTCCCTGCCACTTGTCCTGGGTGAGTCCAATGAGCTGTAGAGTAGGTGTTGTAACACCCCAAGTTTCCAGGCAAAGCTGGCACATAGACAGCCCAAAGACTTGAGTCTCTGGATGTATACTTACAAACTCCAGCACCAAGTATAAGTTTAAATAGAAGGGATAGATGACCCATGTGCAGAGAAGACATAACTGAGCCCAACTCTGTCACTCTAAGGAGTACAAACTCCAAAGTAGGACCCACTGGCAAGGCACCAAACTCCAGAGCTATCCACACCCTGACCATAGGACCTGAGTGTCTCCAGAGCCCTCAGGAACCCCACTACTTGGGGTAGTATCCACTTTGGGAGTCTATGAGATCCTGCTGAGATGTGTGTAAGCATTACCTCTGGGATGACCTCCCAACTAACTTTGAAGTCTCATAGCCATATAAACTCGTTTGTCTTTACCTTTTCCCCCTTTTATTCGAGGTTTTTTTCCAGTTGAATTGTTAGTTGGTGCTTGCTGGCAATCCCTCAGTGCCAGGGAGTCTTATTACTGGGAGTCATGTCCCACACTGGGGGGAAGGTACTCCATTCATATGTTCAGTTTGCTTAGAGAAAGACCACATTTGAGCAACAAGGAGGCTCTCAGGAGGCAACCATTAGGCAACCCATAACAATAGGCTAATTTTCAATTTCAAGAGCAGAGGCTCATAAGCCTAGTCATCAATATCAAAGGCCCACCAGTGGATCATTCTCCTTCACCAATCACTGCCCCTGCACTTGGGGAACTGTTGCTATGCCTTTAGAGAGTGTGGCAGAGCTCTTCATGATGGGAATTCAGTATTCTCTTGGCTATAGTGTGAATCTCCACCCACTATGAAAATGTCCCATGAACATTTGAACATTTTTACATACCTTATATGTATGCTCAGGTGAACTTTCTCCCATGCATCCCCCATCATTGATACCTCACACAAATGATCATCCCCCACCCCAGTTGTAACCCTTCTGTGATCCAAAGCTTCTTCAAAAATGAAGACATTACAATAGCCAAATATAATTAATAGGAAAATGAAATAACAATGATAAGTTTAAATATAAGAAATAAAATACATACAATTTAAAAAAACTAAAACTAAAATGAAATTAAAAGATAGAGATGTTAAAAAATAATGAAAATATTTTTCATTATAGAAGTATAAGTCTTATACGGCCTTTCTTCTAACTTTTATCTATATTACTATTATACTTCTTCCTTTCTCACATCTTTTGATTCATTTGGCCTTAATCTTTTACCTTCAAGGGAACATAGAAAGAAGCAAGGAAATAAAATAAGAAGAACAAAGTGTCAAAGAGAAAACTTAACACACACACAGAACCACCAGCTAAATAAAACTCTAGAGCAGAGAGAGCAGCTAATCAAATGAATAAACCCGTCAAGATAAAATGATGACCAGAGGGCAACAAAAAATTACAAACCACACTGAGA
>JAQZBX010048926.1:0-20058 GCA_029593785.1 Cabassous unicinctus | reverse complement strand
GTTTGTTTGTTTGTTTGTTTGTTTGTTTGTTTTGTTTTTAGGAGGTACTGAGGATCAAACCCAGGACCTCATATATGGGAAGCAGGTGCTCAACAACTTGGGCTACATCTGCTCCCCTTGAAGAAGTACTTCTAATAAGAGTGGTGACAGTGGACATCCTTGTCTTGTTCCAGATCATATGGGGAAAACCTTTAGCCTTTCACCATTGAGTATGTGGGTTTTTCATATATGCTTTTTATCTTGTTGAGGACATTTCCTTCCATTCCTATCTTTCAAAGTGTTTTTATCAAGAAAGGATGCTGTATTTTGTCCAATGCCTTTTCTGTGTCAATAGAGACGATCATTCAATTTTTTTCCTTCTAAATGTTAATGTGATATATTACATTGATTTTCTTATGTTGAACCATCTTTGCATATCTGCGATAAAACCCACATGATCACGGTATATAATTTGTTTGATGTGTTGTTAGATTCGATTAGCAAGTATTTTGTTGAGGATTTTGCATCTAAGTTCATTGGAGAGATTGGTCTGTAGTTTTCTTTTTCCTTTAGTGCTTTACGTGGCTTTAGTATTAGGGTGATGTTGGCATCATAGAATGAGTTAGGTAATGTTCCCTCCTTTTCAATTTTTTTGAAGAGTTGAAGGAGAAATGGTATTAGTTCTTTCAGGAATGACTGGCAGAATTCACCTGTGAGGTCATTTGGTTCTGAGCTTTTCTTGGATGGGAGGTTTTTGATGACTAATTCAATCTCATTACTTGTGATTGGTTTGTTGAGTTCTTCTACTTCTTTTGTCAATGTAGGTTGCTGGTGAGTTTCTAGAAATTTGTCCATTTCATCTAAATTGTCCATCTTGTTGTCATAAAAGTTTTCAAAGTATCCTCTTAGGATACTCTTTATTTCTGAAGGGTCAGTGGTAATATCCCCGCTCTCATTTCTGATTTTATTTATTGCATCTTCTCTCTTTTTTTTCTGTGTTAGACTAGCTAAAGGTTTGTCAATTTTATTAATCTTCTCAAAGAACCAGCTTTTGCTTTTGTTAATTGTTGCTATTTTTTTTCCTCAATTTTATTTAATCCTTTATTTCTTTTCTTCTGCTTGCTTTGGTATTAGTTTGTTGTTCTTTATCTAGTTCCTCCAGGTGTACAGTTAGATCTTTGATTTTAGTTCTTACTTCTTTTTTAATGTATGCATTTAGGGCTATAAATTTCCCTCCCAGCACTGCTTTAGTTGCATCCCATAAGTTTTGATACATTGTGTTCTCATTTTATTCACTTCGAGGTAATTGTTGATTTCTCTTGCATTTTCCTCCTTGACTACTGATGGTTTAAGAGGGTGTAGTTTAACTTCCATATATTTGTGTCTATTCTGGTTCTCTGCCCCTTATAAATTTCCAGCTTCATTCCATTGTGGTTTCAGAGAAATTACTTTGTATAATTTCAATCTTTTTAAATTCATTGAGACTTGTTCTGTGGCCTAGCATGTGGTCTATCTTGGAGAAAGATCCATGAGCACTTGAGAAGAATGTATATCCTGTTGTTTTGGAATGCAATGTTCTGTATATAGGTCTATTTGGTCTAGTTCCCCTAATGTATTATTCAAGATCTCTGTTTCTTTACTGAGCCTCTGTCCAAATGTTCTGTCTAATAGTGATAATGGTGCATTGAAGTACCCCACTATGATTGTAGAGGCGTCTATTTCTCCCCTTAGTTTTGCTGGTATTTGCCTCATGTATTTTGGGGCACTCTGGTTAGGTGCATAAATATTTATGGTTGTTCTTTCTCCTTGGCAGATTACCCCTTTTATTAATATACATACAAAAACAAACTGAAGAATCTCATGTAAGAGTCTCTTACTCACTTTTGTTCTTGCTTATATTTTCTATTTTTATTATAAGATGTACTACCTCTTAAAGAGTTTCTGAAGCCATTGGATTTTTAAGTTTCTTAAGATAATATATTTTCTGTCCATATTTTACACTAAGGTTACATGTTAACTTTTTGTGCAAGTAATAATTGAATTTGTATTCAAATAGTAACAATACACTAGGATTTAATCCTCAAACAAATTTAATTCTGAGATTTTGTAATATTAATATAGGATACAAATTACTTCTCCTCCCTAGAAAATTGTAGATAAATAGCAGAGCTTTTTCCAAAGGTTGGAGAGAGAGTTTTCAAAACTAAGTGTTCTTTATTGATAAATATAATTTAAAAGATGAAAGGCATTCATTGTGGGGAAAAGATGTGATGCTAGAAAAGGTTTTCCCTCAACTCCTTCAAAAGTTTATCTACAGCTTCCCAAAGGGAATGGTGGAAAGAATCAAGTAAAGCTGAATATAGCCTCTCTGGGCAGAGGGATTCAATATGGGAAACTCCCTTATAAGTCAGTGTCCCTGAACCTGCTATTAAACGAAGGGTAGGCCTCTCAAAACATTTCTAATTTAAAAACAGAATTGAAATACCATTAATACAGGATGCATATTTAGCAAATAAAAGGCAATTTAATGAAAACTTAAGACTGCAAGTTGTTTCTTTTTTACCTCATCTGGTCACTCATTCATTCAATCTTTCATTTATTCATATATTCATTCATGTCCCATTATTGGGTATTTCCCATGTTCCTTTGCATACATGCAAAAATTTCACATTACAGAAAACACATGACAATTACTTCAAGTATATTCCATAACACACATAGAGATAGAGTAAGCAGGAAAAGAAAAGTCAGAAAGGATCAAATATGACATTTGCCTCCCTCAAAACTCTATCTGACCTCAGGAGCCATCCAGAACGGAGTTCCAACCGATGTGTTCCGACGGTGCCAGGTGCTGGTGAGCTGGGCAGACACGCCTGAAAGGAAAATGGAAGCTTAGTTTCTGCATTAATCACTCATGATCAGGTAGTCCAACTGCAATGGGTTAGCTTGCAAATTAATATTAAAATTTTGTTCCCTCAAAGTTGCCACTGTAATCAAACTTTATTAGGATCTCAAATCAGAATTTCTGCATAACCAAAATACTGAATGGTGCTCCTGTTTTCTATTTCTCACATTCAATCCTATCCATCTTTAAAGTCCCATTTTAAGGTTTAGTTCTACCACGATGACTTCTTAATCTGCTCCTGATCATTCTGAACTCTATTTCCTTTTATCTTCTATCATTTTAAGTATTTGTGCTTGTATTACACATTTTGCATGTAATTGTTCTTTGAGTGGCATGCTGACTCCCTCCACCCCACCCCCCACCCCCCAGCTTCGCAGCAACAAATTCTGGTGAGTTTGAGAATATGTTATATGGTGCTACACACACAGTAGGTGACTTTTGAAGTAAATAAGTTATCTTCCATCTATCAACCTTGAACCAATCACACCTGACTGGATAATAGATTCAGTTCTTTTTCTTTAGGAGGATGATGGGCAGACAGCCTATGATGAAATAGAACCAAATATTTCAGTCATCCCATCCCATTCATTCTGCCAGATTAGACCCAACCCTAAGGGACCTTCAAGAGAATTAGGTCTAAGGTCTCTTTCCCCAGGCGTCAACTCCCTCCTTTCTCTGGTTGTGCTGTGCTTCCAGTCTGGACCTGCATGGACTTGACAGGTTATTCCCAGATGCTGAGTTTTCATTTCCGGATTCACCGGCTTCGCAAGGTACCTCCCAGGTGTCACAAATCATTTAGGCTCTTGTTCCTTATCCTATTCTATCGAAGGGATTCACTGAGATTTAAAATGGAATAGATTTAATTCCTCCAAGATGGCATTTGACTTTTTTCATGATATCCAAAGGCCTTATTCAGCCAAATGGGCATTTCACTGGTAGAAATACGTCCCAGTGGAGGGGTGGGGAGTGTCATTTGCTGCCTTGTTAATGGCATCCCTTAACGAACAACTCCACCTCTTGTCCTCAACAGAATCTTCACCTATAGAATTTAGATTTTATTTTTCAAAAATTAATTCAGCTTCAAAAAAAAAAAAAAAACGGACAAAATGCCCCACTTTTAAGGAGTGCTGAGGAAATGAATTCCACGGTCTTCGGAGTCTCACTTACCATTCGGTTGCTGCTGAGATCCTGCATAAAGAATGTTTTTGGTGAAGTAAACGGTAGGGGCAAAAGAAAAACTCAGCCCAGAATGTGAAGAAGGAAAAACAAAATGTCCCCCAAATGAATGGAAAGGGAAGAATGCAAATAGGCAGAGTAAGAAACTCTTAAATTTAAGAGTATTGATTATCATGTTAAAAACAGGAAATTTTATCATGTTAAAATTATCATGTTAAAATCCAGGAAAGAATGACAGAGGAAGGAACTGACTCAATTTCACGTCCTTTGAGTGCTTCTACAATGCCTGTTAAACCCCAAGATCATTTTACCAAGCCGACCCGAGAGCTTCAGAGCTAGAAGGCAATCTCAAGGCTGTGAGGTCTAACTTGTGCATTTTCAGGTTAGTAAACTTAAGCTGGAGAGATGTGGTGACTTTCCTAAGGACAAGTGGCGTTTTTATTTAGTGTAAATTCTTCTAAGAAAAGTGGCTAAGAAGGTAGACGCTGAAATTGCGAAGCTGTATAAAATGTTGACATAAATTACTTTATGGGCGATGGTCATCTAGAGGATGAGTGCAGGAGTCCGAGGAAGTAAAGAAGATCCAGGAAACCATCTTGTCCGAGAGCAACTGATGGAATAAGTCACCAAAGCAAACAGTTACATGAGCATCTCAAGAGAGAAGAAGCTGAAGGGTGGAAAATTCCAGGCAGAAAGTTGGGAAAGCGTGAGGAGAGGGAAAGGACTGGAAAGAGAGCAGGGCTGGAGAGAAAACCAGCTGGAAAAGAGGGAAATAATCCAAACGGGAAGGGAGAGGAGCAGGACTTTGTAAAAGTCAAAGAAGGTCCAGAACTTGAAGGAACTTGGAGGAAGTTTACGGCAACGACTCTGCAGCTTTTTGCTTTATTACATTGCTGTGGAATTCTCGCGCCCTTTTGGGATCCTGGGCTGTTCGGTGGACGTGCAGTGATCCTGTTCTCTATTGCAAAGCCTTGTTTTCTAGGGGGAGAAACACGCAGGCTTCGTACGTCCAGTCAAGAAACCTTCTGGGGTCTTAGAAAGACAGCAGAAGCATTGACTACGTGGTTTCCAGTGTGGTCCAACCAGGCCAGACAACTTGGGGAAGCTTAGAGTCCTATCACCACATAACAAAGCCCTGGACATCTCAAGAGGGCAGAGGAAGGTACAAGGTTCTGTTGTTGGTGTAAAAACAAAACACTGAAGGAAAGAAAACTGAAATTATAAAAATATAGAATTTTTTAAACAGGATATGGCTATAAATTTATAGCATGCAATATCCTCATTTTGTTGATGACATTAAACAAATCAGGGTGGCAACACTTTTTAAGAGATAGTGAAAGAGGCAGTATCTGTGGGTGCTAGATACTTGAAATGCAAAAGCCTTGTTTAAAAAAATCAGAAACATTAGAATATATTACAGTTGAAATAGGGAAAAAAAGCCCTAGATCTCTGAATCAGATAGACAACTCTCTTTTTAAAATGAGATTTTAAATGATGTAGACTAAGTATAGAAATAATCATGGTTGATAAATAAAGAGAATGGTATATATGAGAATCTCAGTTAATTTAAAAACCAGTATTTCATGAATATATATAACACACTTGAGTTTATATATTTTAAACAAGTTGAGCATCTCTAGCAAATAAAATAGAATATTAAAGTGTACCCTTGGATGAGCCATTTTACTTCTGTAGGCTTTCATTTTCCCATTGGTAATTTAGGAGATTGAAATAAACCAACGATTCTTTGTGACTTTTGGGTCATAAATTACTTACTCGTAGCTCAGGAAAGCTGTATACTTTCTCACCAGGAAATTTTGCATACCGGCAAAATAAAAAACCTGAAGTCCCTGTATTTAATATATCAAATGATATTCCAAGTTCTCTAGGGCTGTAACATGCAATGAGTCTGTAAGATCACAAGGGAGCTGGATCCCATCAATACTCATGCAATTCCTTTCGAAACACACCCTCCCTCCTGTCTACCTGGCTCCAGACCCTCCCTTCTCTTTAATTCTCAGCTCACAGCTCTTCAAGAAGAACGTGCGGTGCTTTCTCGAAAGACTTCCAGACCACACTGCTTTCTGCACTCTGCTTGGTTTTGGATGTGTGGAGTTGCATCCAAAGCTACCTGTGTCAGTGAAGTGGGACTGGGCCTTGGAGGTGGAGAATAGGGCACATAACGCGCCTCATTCGCGGTGTGCTATCATCATTGAGGACTTGTCTTGTTTTTTCATTCCCTTCCAGTGCTTTTAATTGCATTCACAACGTTGCGCTACCATCACCACCATCCATTACCAAAACTTTTCCATTGTCCCAAATAGAAACTGTGCATTTTACGCTTTAAAAACCCCCTACTAACTCCTCACCCCCTCCCCATTCCCTGGTTACCTACATTCTAGGTTCTGACTCTGTGAGATTGCTCATTCTAATTATTTCATATCAGAGAGAGCAAATAATAATTGTTCTTTTGTGCTATTCACTCAACATGATGTCTTCAAGATTCACCCATGTCGTCACATTATCGGGACTTGAACAGATAGTTACACGCCGATTTTCACAGTGGCATTATTCACAATTGTCAAAAGATGGAAGCAATCCAAGTGTCTATCAGCCAATGAATGGATAAACAAAATGTGGTTTATACATACATTGGAATATTATTCAGCTGTAAAGAGATATCAATTTTTTAAGAAAAGAAAACCTATTATTTTGATTTTTTTCCTTTGTTGATCTCAGAAAGTAAGACTTAAAGAATTAAAATTAAAGTACTAACTGTAAGATATATCTGTTGAACAACTTGCTAACTCGGAATAGCAAGTTAAATGGAAAAATGCCTAGTAAAAATATGAAAGGAAAATGAAAATAAAAATAACAGTCACAGCTACTTTACACTGAGTTGGATTCTTTACACACATAATTTTTATAAAATGTCCGCAACAACCTTGCTAAATATGGTTATTAGCTCCATTTCCCAGTTAGGTAAAGTAAGGCTTAATGATGTGAAATAACTTATTTGTGCTTATAGAGTTAGAAAGTGGCAGAGCCAGGATTGAACCCATAGCTATCTGATCCATATGAGGGATTAAAAATGAAATCAGTCTAACAATCAAGAAACATTTTTTGACACTCACTATTTGCCACCCACTACAGCCATGGGGTTCCAGAGACTGGAAAAACAGACAAGGTGCCCACCCTCAAGGATGCAACAAAATTAAAGACCAAATGAACACAGAACTAGCAGTTGCTGGTCCTTCTGCTGAGAAAGTACCTGGAAGATGGGTACCCTCGCACCCCAAACTAGACTCCGCAGTTCTGCTTTGCAGCCCACTGTCAAGGCTAGCCATAAGGAAAATTTCCAAGAGAGAACAGAGGAAGCCAGTTTTATTCCACGTGAACAGTCTCCAGAACCCACTGTCATCTCAAAAATCAAAGACCATAACAGAGCTCTGAGTTTCACTCTCCATTAGCTCATTGGTTCATTAATTCATTCACATTGAGTCTTGGGCACTGGGATAGATGCTGTTGATCCTTGGCTCTAGATGGAATTGAACTGTGTGATCTTGTATGACTCCTTTGCTTTTTCAGAGAGTGTGATGGTTTGAAACTGTATGTATCCCAGAAAGACATGCTCTTAAAATTAATCCATTCTGTGGGTGTGGACTCATTTTAAGTAGGACCTTTTGAGGAGTCTACATCAGATAAGGTGTGAACCAACTCATTCAAGATGGGTCTTAATCCTTTAACTGGAGTCCTCTGTAAACAGAATGAATATATATGGAGAAAGAAAAGTGATGGAAGCAAGAAGCTGAAAGCAACAAAACCTGGAAGAGAAGGGGGAGATCAGCAGATGCCTCCACGTGCCTTGCCATGTGGCAGAGGAGCCAAGGACCACTGGCAGACGGTCTTCGGGAAGAAAGGCTCACCTTGATGATGCCTTGATTTGGACATTTTCTCAGTGCCAAACCTGTAAGCTAATAAATTTCCATTGGTTAAGCCAACCCATTTCATGGTATTGCTTTGAATAGCATAGGAAACTAAAACGGGGTGAGACGTGATTATTTCTAAAGTTCCTTCAAGTGGCTAAAACTCTACTCCACAGTTTTTAATATATTTTTCTTTCTCTTTTGACATAATTTCACTTTAAGAAAAGTTGGCAAGAAAAGTATAAAGAGTTATTTTTTCCTTAACCATTTTACAGGGTTGGTCTCCAGAAGCTCCTTCTGCTTAGCGCGAACTCACCACAAACTAAGACATCCAGACTCACCCCAGAGCCACCATAACACAACACAACACAACCAAAATCTATATTTCTACCATCTAATCCCATTGCTGTAAATGTCCTCTACAGCAAAAAGACCCATTCCAGGATCACGTGTTCCTTTCAGTTGTCATATTTCTTTAGTCTCCGATCTAGAAGAGTTATTCAATTTTCCCTTGACTTTCACGACCTTGATTTTTTTGAAGATTTCAGACCAGTTATTTTGTAGAATATTCCTCAATTTTGGTTTTCCTGATGTTCCCTCATGATTATATTTTTGGTAGGATGTCACAGGGGTGATGCTGTGAACTTTTCATTGCATTCTATTAGGTGGAACACTTTTTGGATTTGTCCCATGACTGGTGATGTTTACGTTGATTGCTTGATTACAGTAATGTCTGCCAAGATTCTCTAAAGCAAAGTTTCTTTTCTCCCTTTTATAATTAATAAGTATTTTTGGAAAGGTATTTTGTGGCTATGTAAATATCCTATTTATCATCAAAATTTAACCCACTAGTTTTAGCATCCATTGAAGCTTTTGGATAAATTATTACCATGATGGTTGCCAGTGATCATTTTTAAATTTCATTATTCTTTCATATTTATTAGTTGGCATTTTTCTGAATTGGAAGAGCTTTCACGTCTTTCTATCCACTTATTTCCTTATATATTTATGCCAGAATGGACTAATGGTTTCTATTTTATTCAGTGGGTTATAACTTGTCACCATTGTTATTATTTTAATGCTCAAACTGCCCCAAATTTGGCCAGTGAGAATTGCTTGAATTTGGTTTCTGTGTCCTTTGACATGTTTCCATCCTTATTTGAGCATTTTCTTCTGTTTGGACACAAAAGGCTCCAGGTTCATCTTGCCCAGCCTGAAAATCAGTCTTTCTCCAAGGATCATTGGTTCCTTTCAGTTGAGGATGTTACTTAAAAACCAAGTTCTGGGCACTTGGTGTGCTTGCTTTTGGGGCATTGATGTTGTCAAGCTCTCTTAGTGGAAATAGCTGGGAATTTTATATACCACCCCTCCGCCACACACACACAAACACACACCACAAACAGACACATCACATCACATTTATTTCTACACCTGTCTCTATATATCGAAAACCGTGAGTTCACATTGATATCTCCAATTCCAGTCCAATACCAATGGGTTCATTCTAGTTTTCTCCAACAGTAATAAACCCGGCTCCCATTGTCTTCAATATATCTCCTGATGGTATCAACTCCTCCTTTAGGTAAACAATCTCCTGCCTCCGTCTTTATCCCTATGCAGAGTTCCTGCTCACCTTGCTTGGGCTCTGACAACCCGCCTGGGTCATCACCATCCCCCTACATGGATGCCCTCCTTGTCCCACATAGGGTTCCAACATCCCGTGCTGGACCACCACTGCCATCCCCTCCCTTCCTCACCCCTCTTGGACTTCAAACCACATGCTGAGCTGCAACCCCAAGTGCCCTGCTTACTTGACTCCACCTAATGACTTTTTCTCTGGATTATTCATGAAGAAGGGGGAAGTAATGAAAGTACATCATAGTTTTTAAGTTCAGTTGTGCCTCTCTCACTTCATGCTAAAAGTGGGTTATTAATAAATAAATCACAATTTCTCTTTGACCTACATTAAACATTTGGGGATTTGGTCCAAAATTGGGCATGTGGATAATAAGATATTTAAAACCACAAAATATTCTGTTTTAAGAATGATGTTTAAATAAATCACAGAAAGTACATTTTGTATTGAAATGTTAACTATCCTATTAGAAGTGAAGTTCCCCAGAGAGAAATCCCCAGAAATGAGCACTGAGAACTGCCCTTTAAATTTAGTCTCTCCTTCTTTATTGACGAGAAGGACTGCTTTTTCAGACGCTAGGCTTTCAGCTGACCTGCCTGATTGGCTTTATCTCCTGGGAGGTCATATTATTTACTGACTGATCATATATCAGGGATAGTAAATGCCGTCATTAATAATGTTTACAAATTCACTCTTTGCTCTCTGGGGTAGTTCATGGTTTTCTGTAAAAGCAAATCACATTTAACAAACATAAAGGTTTTCTTAACGGCTGCATTCATGACTAGTATTAGCCAACTGAATCTTACTTTTAGTATTTAAAGTAATACTGAATTTACTCTAGCAAAGGGCTACTTCTTTTTCTTCATTATTTAGCATCTATTTATTGAACAACTACTAGGCATACAGCACTGAGCTAAAGGCTATGTGGGGATATTATTTCATGATAATGGGAATAGCTTGGGTTTTTCCAGTGCTCACAAAGTGCCAGTAATTGTGCTAATTAGTTTACCTCTATCTTCCCCTTTACTCTCCACAGCAACCAACCCTGTGAGGTCGGCATTGTTCTTTGTTACACTTGCAGAAGAGTAGATTGATGTCTTTGTAGATTTTATGTAACTTCCTCATGGTCACACAATTACATAGAAAATGCTGCCATTCATTCATTCATTCATTCATTCAACAGTATTTATTGCGCATTTTCAATGTCAGGTACCATGTTGGTTCTAGGGATAGAGTGACAGACCAGACAGAGACTAACCTTTCAGTTTAGCAGGGAAGGCAGTCAAATTAAACATACGGTACAATAAGGTGTGATAACTGTTCGACTGAACGAAATGTTAGGTGCTGGGGAGGCACTCAGCCAGGCAAACAGAGGTTAGCTGGGTGAAGGGATGAGGGAAGGGTTTTATGTAGGGGAAGTATCATGCTTGTAACTGGTCACAAAATCTGACGACACTCTATATGGATATACAGAGAAATTGTGCTTTCTTTTTTTGTGTGGTGGTTTGGAGCTATGTACCCCAGAAAACATGTTTTTAAACGTAACCCACTCCTGTGGCTGTGAACCCATTGCAAGTAGGACCTTTTGATGAAGTTACGTCAGTTAAGGTGCAGCCCTACTTATCAGAAGGGGCTTAATCTTATTTCTGGAGTCTTTACAAGCAGAGTGACATTCAGACAGACAGAGAGAGAGAAAGCCATGGGAGGCAAGAAGCCGAAAATCATCAGAACCTGGAAGAGAAGGCAGAGGCCAGGCAAGGCCACCATGTGCATTGCCATGTGACAGAAGAACCAAGGACCAAGGATCACCAGCAGCCAGCCCCAGAATGCCAGACTTCAGGAAGAAACCCTCTCCTTGATGATGCCTTGATTTGGACTCCTCCTAGCTTCAAAACTGTTGCTTAAGCCAACTCATTGCATGGTATTTGCTTTAGCAATAAGGAAATTAAAATATCTTGCTTATAACAAGTATGGCCTCTCCCAAGCCCCTATCCACTGGCTAGGGAGGTGAGTTAAAGCTTAGTCAGAGCCAATAAAGCTGCAAGTCCTTTAAGATGGAGTTCTGTCTCCATTGCTTAAAAGTACTTCTTCCATAGATGGCTTCCCCTCCTTCCTCTCTGCCTAAGATGGTACTGTCTGTATAGGGTACCTTAGTTTGCTAGGACTGCTATAACGAAGTACCAGAAGCCAGATGGCTGGAAACAAGAGACATTTACTGCTTCATAGTTCTGGAAGCTGGAAGTTCAAAATCTGTAGGGCAGAATCTTTCCTTGCCTCTTCCTAGTTTCTGGTGGGTTGCCGGCAATCCTTGGATTTTGATCTGCTTCAGCTGTCACATGGTGTTCTTTCTGTCTGGCCATCTGCGTGTCATCTCCTGTTCTTATGAGGGTGTTTGAAGAGGTTATTAGTTAAGATGAAGCCAAACTGGTTAGAGTGGACCGAAACCCTAATTCTTCCAACACCAATAATGTCACATTCACAGGATGTTCAGTTAGAGGCTTGAACATGTCCTTTGGGAGGGACACAATACGACCCATAATAGATGGTCTACAACCGTGCAGCAGCAGGGCAGACAGAGTTCTTGGGAGGGGTGGGTCTCTAGTGTCTGGGGCTGGTGCCTTCATCTGTCTGGCTGCCAGGTGCCCACTGGCCTGCCACGCTAGAGTCCATGGCTAGTGAGCTTGTGGTCTGTTCTGATGGTTCAGGCAGGGCTTCCTGTGGTTCTGCCTGAAGATTAAGGGAGCTGAGAACACTCTCAGGTTGGCTGTGACTCCTGTTCAGACCTGGCCCAGGTGCTCTCCTCTGGGCCTCACAATCCAGCCCCTCATCCACTGAGCAACCCCTTCTGGAAATTTCCCAGCCAGATCACTTCTGGGTATGGAAACTGGGGGTAAGGACTCAGCGGAGCTAAATTCGGTCCTCTTTCTACCTAATCACTCTGCACCTCCAAGGTAACAAGGAGGTGGCTCACCCTGGGTGAACTGGGGCAGTCTAGGAAGTGGCCTCCTTCTGGAGCGTCAAATGGGAGTAGCCGGGAAGGATGCAGGTAAGAGCTCCTGTCCACCCTCGTGGTCATCTTCATTTTGTTAAAGCTCATTCACTCTCCTCCTGCCTTTCTCCATGTCTTCTTCCCACAATTCCCCTAGAATTGGAAACATGTCTTATTTTCCTGACTGCTATGACCTACCACAGTAGGGTTTCCCCTCTTCTTTCTGTCTAATCTCTCCTATATGGAACCCTACAATTTATTCCTGGAAATTTTCTTTCCACACACTAAAGAGAAGATAAAAGCATTTAGACAGAATTTCTCAAGTGATGGCCTGGGTCTTGCTACTAACTCTTATTTTTGAAGCCTGGGTCTTGCTACTAATTTCTACTAATTCCTATTTTTCAATATTACCTCAGTCTTTCCTTGCATTCCTTCTTGTACAAATCTTAATCTCCCTCCACCCCTACTCCCCAGACTGAGAGATTCCTCGGAAGACTGAGATGAATATTATGCTTTTAAATAGGCAAAAGAGAGAAGTATGTTCATACTTTCCAAAGTACCTCCCCAATTACATGTACAAAAGCTCTGACTGAGAAAGAGTGTGGCACATTTAAGGAACTGAAAGAAGCTTCCCTGGCTGGCAGGTAATAGAAAGAGAGGGTACCTGATGGGAGCAAGGGGTGTATCATGGTGTCACTGGGCCCTTCCCAGGCGCTAGGGGGAGCCATGGGATGCAAGGCTGGACAAGGCTGTGGTGGGACCAGACGAGCTTTCTGAGAGGGTCTCCCTGAGGAGGACGGACAGAAGGAGTTCGGTAAATGTGGCCACAGGAGCCCAGGCAAGAGGTGACTGCTCGCATTAGGGTAAGAGCAGAAAAGGTGGACTATTTAATAGAGGCAGAGGGAAGGCTCCAGGATGAGTCTGGGATTTCTGGCTTGGTAACAGGCAGATGCTGGTGCTGTTTTCTAAAACAAGAAACTCTTCACTTGGAGCAAGTTTCTGGCTTGGATGAGGTGATTCAGTACAATTGTGGGCATTTTGAATGTGCCTTCCTTGGCAGCCCTTCAAGGACAGATCTTCAGTAGCCAAAAATGAGTTTGCAGTATATTTTATAAAGTGAGAAATTTTTAAAAAATTTATTCTAAAACTCTTCACTCCCTACCTGTAGCCTTCCCTGAAAAACCTGATTCAGACTTAAAGTGAGGACTCTGGTTTTCATCCAGTTTGATTCTGGAGTTTGCAGCCTGCCAAATCTTATTCCTTCTGCCCTTGAGAATCTCCAAGCACCTCCAGCCTCAGGAGTAGTTAGATGATCCACAAAGAAATGACTTGAGAACCTACAAATCATGTTAGGTGAACTGAATCCATGTCCTCTTACCATGGAGAATAGAAACATAAGCATTCTTTTAAATGAAGAACAATATCATTTTAGTACCAGACACCAGAAATACTTTTAATTAGGCAACTGGCCCTTTTCTCTACTAATTACTAAAAGGAAAGTCTACAAATCATTTAACTCCAAAGCTCTCATTTTGGTAGCTATCCAACTTAGGACTACTCTATAAAGTTTTCATTAAAAAGGTCACTTATTTATTCTCTAGATATATGTTCCTAATCTAGTTTACTCTGGAGGACATCCTAGGAATTTGCATTTCTCAAAGCTACTGGTTTGCCCACATGTTCCAGGTTGCAGAGTGTTCCCCTCAGAGGCTCTGTGGAAGTCCTAACCCTCCGTACCCCAGAACGGGAGCCTTTTTCAAAACAGGGTCATTACAGATGAAACGAGGCCAGACTGAAACAGGGTGGACCCCTAGTCCCCTATGACTGGGGTCCCTATAAGAAGAGGAGGGGACACAGACCCCAGGGCAAGGCCATGGGATTGAAGTGCTGCAAGCCCAGAAACCAAGGATTTCTGGCCACCGCAAGGTCGGGAGAGATTCTTGGGACAGACATTTTCCTAAAGGCGCCCGGGGAGCGTGGCCCTGCCGACACCTTGAATTTGGGCCTCTAGCCTCCAGAACGGGGGGGGGGGGGGGGGGGGGGGGGGGGGCAGGACGTTCTTTTTGTTTTACGGCCCCGCCCCACCCCACCCGACCCCAGTTTGTGGTATTTTTGTTATGACAGACCTGGGAAAATAAGACAGCAAGTTCTTCTTTCCTGGCTCCAAAGATGTTCACTCACATTTGTTTTATCAGTTTTCAGTCTAATCTACACTCAATGCAGCCACTTTTTAGAGTAAAGTGATCATGAGATCTCAAGTTAAACACCAAGTTCTCCACCTGGGGCTGTCTTAGAGTGGAGCCAACATTATTTTCTGGAGAAGATGGTAACCCTGCCTGTGCAGCAGTGATGCATTTCAGTGTTGGTGCTGTGAATTCCAGCACCCACTCCTTGTCAGTGCCCTAACCCAGCTGGAATGTTCAAGAAGTAAAAGCGGGTTCTTGCCCGACTCAAAGACCAATTTCTGAGACCCTGTGGTTTCAAAGGGAAAGAGTTTGAACTTGAATCACTCGAACTGCAGGAATTCTGATGGTCTTATAGTATCCAGGTTTAGCAGCTTTATGCTAATGAGTAATTGGGGTAGGGTTGGCTCAGGCTCCTTCATTAATAAACATTAAGGGGCTGTCTAGTGATCCTGAGACTTTGAAGTTGTAAAACAGGATAGGGGACGGGTACAGAACAGGGGTCAGTCACAAGGTTTTTACAATCACAAGATAAAGGTTACATAGTTTCACATATCAAGACATCTGGATTCTAGTTCAGCAAGTTTCAGTAATTTCAGGTATTTACTTTTGTAATATATAAGAAAGTAAAAAGGCATCTATATAATGATTCAGTAACCACAATTATTTGTTAATTTTTAACCCTTGCTTACAAACTCAACTGGCAGCCCATTCTTACTGCACCCAGTTATTAACTGGGAATTTGCTGTCAGGTTCATGGCTTATCAGCAGTTTTCAAAAGCTCATCTGAGACAGACAGTGTCCATGCATGGGTGTTTGAAGAGGATGCTGTTCATCTATCCCTTTCTAGATGCTCTAATATTCATTCCTGGGTTAAATCAGGCCACCTTGGATATTAAACCTAGATATTAAAGTGATTCACTTCTTAAATGAATCAGCTTCACTGAGCTTCAGTTTCCAAAATGCAAAATGAAGTTTCATTCTTTGAACCAACACTCATTGCACTGCCATACTCAAAACACTAGACTACAAAATAGAACAAGACATAGTCTCACAGCTCAAAGACTCTAAGTATTGTTATCTGTCTATAAAGACAAATAGATCATTATAATTCTATGTGATAAATGCAAAAATAGGGATACACACAGTTACAGAGAGCAAAGAGGGACACCTAACCCAGCCAGAGTGAGGCGAAGGCGAGAGAAGGGATGACTGAAGGATACTGAGACTCCTAGAAAAGTAGCTCCTGCTCTCGCAGGATCAGTATATTAGCAGGAATCAAAGGAGAGAAGGCATGGGAGAGCACTGTCAAGACTTGAAACTATGCACTTAGAGGAAGGGTAGATGTGTCAGCCATGGTGTCTTTGGCTGAAACTCCAAACTGGTTTAGTGACTATGGAAATGTAGGATCTCAAAGAATGCAAGACTCAGAGATAGGGCAGACTCCACAGTTGGTTGGTCCTCAAGCTCAATTCTGTCCTCGAGGACCCACATCCTTCCATCTTTTCAGCTCTGCCCTTCTCAAGGATGGCTTTCCATGAGATGGGCCACCTCTTGGTCACAAGATGGTCCCAACAGCTTCAACTGTCACAGTAAAGTACGAGGAAGAAAGAGACCATCATTCCCTGTGTCGCCTTCTTAGGAGGGAGGACAATTTCCCAGAAGACCCTTGAAGATTTCCTCTCCTACACGAAACCCTGGCCTTGGGCTCATGCCCATTTGTAAGCGCAGAAGCAGCGGGGCCATGGGATCCCCATTGCAGGCTTAGTGCAGCCAGTGGGGGAGCCGTCTATTTTAGAGGGTCAACCCCACCCCTTGTGACGGTGGTGTTATGAGCTCAAGTTGAAAGAAGCGACTTGAAAGAAGTCACTCTTTCTTCCGGGGAGCTCTCATTTGCCAAATTAAAAACAAAATCTCTGCACTCCCTTACCTCAAAGAAATATTGATTTTTCTCTACTTCAATGTCTAGAAAACAAGACTATTGGAAAATGATCAGATCATATCAGGCTAGTTCATTCTACAGTCCAGCTCAAGCATTTCAAACCAAACTTACCAAAATCGACTAGTTTAACTCCACCTTCAGTAGTCAATAGGATGTTATTTCCTTTTACATCTCGGTGGATAGTTTTGTTGTTATGCAAATGATGAAGTCCCTAGAAGGGGGAGAATTTTTAATGACTTTTAAAGAAAGCACAAAAAAAAAACACACAAAAAACATAACTTTTCAGATGGATGCGTTTGAACAAAATCAATAAGAAACATATGTTAAAGTTAATAAACATTTGAAAGGGTTTCACATAGAGTCAAACCACAGTGCCTCATTTCCATTTTGGGCTCAAAATGAAAAAAAGTCACAAAACCAGAGCAGGCCCCTTAGCTTTTATCAGATATTTTATTTAAAGAGTGGCAGAAGCTGACAATTTAAAGCGGAAATTCACATAGGAAATATGTATGATTAAAAAGTATAAGATAGAATGAAGTTGCCCTTTATTTGGACCATCCTGAGAGCTCCAAGAAATAGTAGAAATTTAGTAATAACCTCAAAATCCAAAAACATGTTTTTGTAAACTCATAGAATGTGGGGAGACCAGGTTACAAAATTGTACATACACTATATTATACACACAAACCTACACATATAGTTATACTTGCGTACACACAGAAAAAATCTGAAAGGGTAGTTTAACATTGATGTTGCTTATCTTTGGGTAATGATAAGACACATTATGAATTTTATTTTATTCCTGTTGCTTATCTGTGCTTTTTAGTTTGTCTACAATTTTATGTATCTCTTGTGAAAGAAAATAAGAATAGACTATTTAAAAAGGAAAAAAGTGTTGATCTCAATAGAAGAAAACACCACATGTACTCATTTGAAATAAAGGCCAATAAAGA
Source organism: Cabassous unicinctus (assembly GCA_029593785.1). Taxonomy (NCBI): domain Eukaryota; kingdom Metazoa; phylum Chordata; class Mammalia; order Cingulata; family Chlamyphoridae; genus Cabassous; species Cabassous unicinctus. The sequence continues at coordinate 2,369 of JAQZBX010048926.1, read as the reverse complement.
CCGAATTACTAGCAAAAAAAAAATTCACCTTCTCTTCATCATTATCACAACCTCGGAAACGCACTGTTGATATAAGGAGGTGAGATTTCTAATGGAGAAAGGAATTAGCTTTGCTAAACATTCCACAGCTTGCATAGACTATTGCATCAATAAATGCTAATGTAGTCATATTTATAAAAATAGGATCTACATTTTAATTTAACTAGAACTGTCTCATAATTAATGTACAAATAACTTAAGCTGCTTTACCTTCAGTGCTTCGTGTAAAATATAGGCAATTATCGGCTCGCTCATCCTTTCGCCCCTCTTCAGAAATCCTTTCACAAGGTCAGTCACTGACCCTCCGTTGCACAGCTGGACAAGAATATTTCAAGATGGATATTAAAACGGATGCGACATTTTAAGATCTTGCTGTAAAAGACTTTCCGTAAGACTAAAAAATTTTTTTCAATTTGGTGTTTCAAATGATCACACCTATCATCTTCATGGTTTCATAAATATAATGAACATATAAACTTGAACTTGTATACAATTAATTATGGGAACACAACTGTCATAGGAATTAATTTTGAGAGAGGAATTTGGAGCAGCACTGTGCTTGATTTTTCCAATTACTGCCAAACTTTAGGTTCGAGGGCTTATACACATTATTGATTCCTGAGAGTTTAATTAATAGTACAATAGATTCTATGACCTCAGTACACAGTTATATACTATCTTACATGTGCATGTCTCCTTTCTGCAAAGGGGAATTTGTCACATCTGGGTTCTCAAAGTTAGGTGACATTAAAACCCACAGAAAACGTTCAAAGGAGCTACATGTTTGCCAAACAGAAACCCTGGCCACAGATACTGATATTAGCAGTGGACGAGGAGCGGAAGATAACAGGACAAATGGCCCTGGACCAAGACAAGGTCCCAAGGAAGCTTTGAACCCAGGTCTTGAGCCTGGATTCCTGGCCCATGAGCCTCTGCCTTCACCCTTGCCCTCTCCAGGGCACCTGTCCAGGGCTCCCTGCCTCACCCTGATCAATGGGCCTCTGCTCTGCTCACCTTCAGCACCCACCGTTAGTGCCTAGGAATTAAAACCCATCACTTCCCTGACTCTTTTCTACCCAAAAGCAGGCAGAAAAAGGAGGTGATGGGAAGTATATGCCTGGCATCCTAGTTTGAAATACTGAACACATTTTCTCCCCCACTTTTTTCCCAACATGGTCATTAGATTTCACTGGATGCCTGAACACTTCTGACACATCAGGGATTAGCCAATAAAGCTAACCTTACTGAGCACTTCCTTTGTGCCAGACATACTGCTAATCTATTTACAAGAATTATCTCTAAGTCTCACCACTCTCTGAAGTAGGTATTATCATCTCCATGATTACAGATGGGGAAACTGAGGCATGAAATGCTTAAGTAACTTGTCAAGGTCACACAGTCATGGGATTGTTAAGAAATGAACTCAGATCGTCTGATTCTAGAACTTTCAACCTGACCCACTGTGCTCCGTGACTCACCCAGTAGACTTTGTAGAATGCTGTTTCTCTAAGAACGTAGTTTACAATCTAAATGAGTTCTTACAATTGAACCCCATTTATAATTGGGGTCTTGTACACTGACAGAAAACTTTTTTAGTCATGCAGGAGTCAGTGCAGCCCTAGCATTCCAGGACCTGCATTTCCTTCTGAATCAGGAAGGGGAAGGTCTCATTAGTGGGACGGCAGAGTATGGCTGCCCTGGCAGCAGAAAACAGGGCCAGACTGCCTCCCACGGTGCCCAGAGTGATCAGTTCACAAAATTGCTCAAAATTGACTGAAAAGAAATTCAGAGTCCTTTCCATTATAAGACACTTATTTTAAGGATTCTAGGTTTTAGGACGAGTCTTAAGATTCCTAAAGAACCATTGCAGAGAGACTAAATTACTTTTCCTATTTCTCCCCAGTGTGGCCTCTTGTATTAGTCAGCCAAAGGGGTGCTGATGCAAAATACCAGAAATCGGTTGGTTTTTATAAAGGGTATTTATTTGGGGTAGAAGCTTCCAGTTACCAGGCCATAAAGCATAAGTTTCTTCCCTCACCAAAGTTTGTTGCTAGGTGTTGGAGCAAGGCAGCTGCCGATGTTTGCCAGGGTTCAGGTTTCTTGGGTCCCTCTCTTCCCGGGGCTACGTTTTTCTCTGGGCTCAGCTCCTCTGTTTCCTCCACAAGGTCAGCTGTAGACTATGAGGCTCTCTAGGCTTTGCCTCTCTCCACAAGGCCACCTGTAGACTACCAGGCGAATGGCTTGTCTCTATCCCGGGGCCTTCTCTCCTTCCTCAAGACCAAGCTCTCTTACTTCCCAGGGCTCCAGTCAAGACTCCAACATCAAAGCTT
>JAQZBX010048925.1:0-13712 GCA_029593785.1 Cabassous unicinctus | reverse complement strand
ATGTTAGAATGTAAATTTGGTAGCAGAATAATTTTTTTTTAATTCATGTAATTATACTATCCAAACAGTGAACCCAAATTTAAAACAAGGACCTTTATTAAGAGTACAATTATAAAAACGTGCTATTATCAATTGTATCAAATGTTCCAAGGTTTTGGAAGTGGGATTGTATATGGGAATTCTGTATTTTATGCATTTTTTTTTCCTGTAACCCCACAACTTTCATTAAATAAAAGAAACACACCCAGTTACATAATATGCAAATGATCAGGAGAAAGATCTGAAAGTTACCAGAAAAGCAATGTGATATATGCAAAATATTCCGATAATATTAGATGGTGATTTCTAATCAGAAACCATGGAATAAAGAAGTCTGTAGGATGAAATATTTAAAGTGATAACAGAATACAGTTACCAACCAAGATTTACATATCTGGTGAGACTGCCTTTCAAAAATGAGGGAAAGATAAGATATTCCAGGTTAAGAAAAAAAAAAAAAGCTAGGAGACTTTGTTACCACTGGCCCTGTCCTACAAGAAAAGTTAAAAGGAGTTCTTTGGACTTAAAAGAAAGGACCCTAGACAGTGGATGGTAGCAACAGAAAGAAATAAAAAATTCAAGGAAATGTAACCATATCGGTGACTATAAATACCAGTATTATTGTACTGTATTTTTTGTATGTAGTCCTACTTCTTATTTCCTACAGGTTTAAAAATGCAAATGTGTTAAAAGTGAGGATAATTCTGTGGTTTGGGGAATTCAATGTATAAAGATATAATTTGTAACACGTACAACAAAAAAAGCAGGGAGACAAAGGGGTATAGGAGCAGTGTATGAGCATGCTATTATAGTTAAGTTGATATTAAATCAAATATAATGGTTATATATTTAGGATATTAAATTTTAACCCTATGGTAACTGGAAAGAAAATCTATCAAAATATATAAAGAAAGAAATCAGAAGACGCACAAAAGTCTACAGTGAAATTAAGTCAAACTAATATTAAATTAGGCATTAAAAGAAGGATTGAGGGATAAAACATGTATAAGAATAACAATGAACATATTGTAAATTGCCAGAAGAGAATACTGCATTATCAGTAGTTACTTTAAATGCAAATAGATGAAACTCTCCAGTCAAGAGGAAAAGATTGGCAGAATGGTTAAAAAATAAAGCATGACCCAGTCATATGCTCCTTGCAAGAGACTCACATTAAATTCAAAGACACAAGTAGGCTGAAAGTGAAAGGATGGAAAAATATATATACCATGCAAATAGTAACCAAAACAGCATTGGGGTAGATGTACTTATATCAGATAAAATGGAATTTAAGTCCAAAACTGTTATGAGGGATAAAGAATGTCACTATATACTGAAAAGGGGGCTATAGCAAGTATAAATATATATATATATATAATATATAACATATATTATATATATATATATAACATATATATATATAAGATATAGCCATAAAAATCAGCCAGTAGGCAGATTTTTAATGTAGATGATTCTATATTAATAGTAAATAATTAAATACATCAATTTCAATAATTTATAAAACATCTAGACAGTAGATAAATAAGGAAATATAAGACTTAAACAAAACTACAAATAAGCTAGAACTAAAATGTCACCCAACTGCAGCAGAATACATATTTGCCCCTATTTCACATGGGTTACTCTCCAGGATAGACTATATTTTATGTAAAAATATAAGTCCCAATAAATTAAAAATATTGAAATCATGCAAAGTATTTTCTCTGACCACAATGGAATGAAGCTAGAAGTAAATAACAGAATGAGAGCTGGAAAATTCACAAATATGTGAAAATTAAAAATGTACTCTTCAAGAGCCAAAGTATCAAAGAAGAAATAAAAGGGAAATTAAGATATATCTTGATGTGAATAAGAATGATAACATAATATATGGAATCATGTGGAATGAGGTGATTGTAGTGTTGAGAGGAAAATTTACAGCCTTAAATGTTTACATTAAAAAAGAAGAAAAATCTCAAATCAGAGACCTAACCTCATAACTAAAGAATCAAGAAAAAGAAAAGCAAACTTAATACAAAGCAAGTAAAATGAAATACATAACTAAGATTAGAACAGTGATGAATGAATTAGAGATAATAAATTGAGACAATCAATGAAATTAAAATTTCATTCTTGGAAAATAAAATGTAAAAAAACATTAAATGTGTTGACTATGAAAAAAGATAGGATGCAATTAACTGAAAACAGAAATGAAAAGGAGAAATGAAAAGAATGATAAGAGAATACCATAAACAACTATATGACAAGAAATTTGTAACCTAGATGAAGTGGACAATTTCCTGGAAACTCCCTTCAATGACACAATAAGAAATAGAAAATCTAAACAGACCAATAATAAATAAATAGAGTACAACAGAAATGAAAAACCTCCCAAAAAAACAAATCCAAGAAACAGAAGCTTCACTGGTAAATTTCACCAAACATTCCCAGCAGAATTAATACAAATTATGCTCAAAATCTTAAAAAAAAAAATTGAAGAGGAAAGATCAGTACCAAAATTATTCTGAGGCCAACATTTTCCTCATACCAAAGCCAGGTAAATATACAAAAAGAAAAGAAAATTTCAGACCAAGATCTTTTTGAATTTAGATGAAAACATCCTCAACAATATACTAACAACCTGAATACAAAAGGACATCAAAACAACTATACACCAAGATCAGCTGGGATTTATCTGAGTTATGCAAAGATATTTTAACATAAGGAAATCAATAGGAAAAAAAACATTAGATTATACCAATTTATGTAGAATAGGCCTTTGACAAAATCCAGCAACCCTCTTGATAAAATACTTAGAAAACTAGGAATAGAAGGAAACTTTCGTAACATGAAAAACACATTGCTAACATCACACTCAATGGTGATAGGTTGAACATTTTCCCTCCAAGATCGAGATCAAAACAAGGATGTCACCAGTGTTATTCAAAATTGCACTGGTAGTTCCAGCCAGAACATTCATCAAGAAAAAAAATATGCTTCAAAATTTGAAAGGAAGAAGTAAAACTTTCCCTCTTTGCAGATAACATGACCCTATATGTAGAAAATTTTGAAAAATCCGCAAGATATCTAGAGCTAATAAATGAATTCAGCAACGTGATGTGGCACGAGATCAACATGAAAAAATCAGTATTGTTTCTATGTACTACTAATAAACAATCTGAAAAGGAAACTAAGAAAGAAAATGCATTTACAATAGCATCTAAAATAATGAAATATCTAGGAGTAGATTTAACAAAGGATGTAAAGGACTTTGTGGTGGCTTGGAACTATATACCTTAGTAAAAATGTTCTTAAACTTGATCTATTCCTATTGATGTGAACTCATTGTAAGTAGGACATTCTCCTGAGGTTGCTTCAGTTATGGTGTGACCCAACTAAATGGGTCATAATGTTATTGCTGGAGTCCTTTATAAATAAGGACTAATAGAGAGAAACTCATAGAGGATTTTCAGCCAGAAGCTGAAAGTCAAATGAATCCAAAAGAGAAGGGAAAGACCAAGAAACGCCCCCATGAGCACTGTCAATAGACAGAAAAGCTAAAGAGAAAGGATCACCAGCACCAGCCCGAGAATGTCTTCTGGGAGAATGCATCTCCTTGATGATGCCTTGATTTTGGACTTACCCTTCTCTCAAAACAGGAAGAAAATAAATTATCATTGTTTAAGCAAACCCGTTGCATGGTATTTGCTTTGAAAACCAGGAACCTAAAAAAAAAAAAAAAATTGGAAACAGGAAAGTGGGTTGCTGCTCTTGCAAGTAAAAAAGAAAAATTGGAAATATCTTTGGAATTGTGTTATGGGAAGTGTCTGTGAGAATTGAGAGGTGTCAGATAGAAAAAGCCTAAATTGCTTTGAAAAGACTACTGTTAGAAATATGGATGCTATACTTTCTTCCAATGAGGTCTAAAAAAGAGATGATGAATGTGTTATAGAAACCCAAATGGAGATCCTTGTTCAAAAGGGGCAGAAAGCTTCATAATATTAGTCCTGATGGTGGATGGGAGGCAAAACTTCCTAAGTGATGAACTTGATTATTTAGATGAGATTTCCAGGCTGTGTGGAAGGTGTAGCCTAGATTTTCTTTGAAGCTTAAAATGAAATGAGAGAGGGAAAGCATAAGCTGAGAACTGAGCTCCTGGGCACAAAGAAATCAGAAATTTAAGATCTGGAAAATTCTTAACCCATCCAGATAATGTGCTCTGAGACCAGGGCCAGAAGCCTCAGGCACCTCCCTGAGGTTCCAGAATGTGAATTCCTGGAGAATAAGGCTCCATAAGTGATGGTTTAACTGAAAAGGGTCCCTGTCAGCCATTACAATAGTAATCAGGACAGGAAATGCAGTTATGCTGGAAGGATCTGTGGAAGTCCTTCTGTCTGGTGGATTTGATCACTGTGAACTACACACAAAATGGACAAGGTTTTTGCAAAATTTATGAGTAGAACAATGTCAGCCTGGATTAAAAGGGACAGAGAACAGAAAAAAATGAACAAGGACATAACCCTGAAAGTTGAGGTCTGGACAAAAGAGATCTACTTGTGCCAAGAGAGAGGGTTCAATCTATGTGTTTGGAAAGGGTGGGTTTGCCCCTGAGCTGGGAGGAGGCTGCCTATCAGGCATGGAATTGGAGGAGGCAGGCTTCTGCCCTGAAGTTCAGGGAGATTGCTGCCATCCCAATGCTTGGAGATGGTAGGGTCTGTGCCCTGTCATTTACAGAGTGTCTGGCTGCCAATCCAGTGGACGGAGAGAGTGGACCTGTGCCCCAGTGTTGTGCAGAGCTTGCTCAAGGATTGGAAGACTACATATTGTGAAGATATCAATTCTACCCAAAACAATTTACAGATCCAATGCAATCTGATTCAAAATTCCATCAGCCTTACTTGCAGATATGAAAAAGCCAATCATCAAATTCATATGGAAGGTTAAGGGGCCCCAAAATTGCTAAAATCTTTATTAGAAGAATGAAATTGGAGGGCTCACACGTGTCAATTTTAAAAGTGATTACAAAGCTACGGTAGACAAATGAGCAGGTTACTGGCACATGACAGACTTAAAGACAAATAGAAACAGATTGAGAGTTTAGAAGAGAAGCCTTATATCTATAAGAAACTGAATTTTGACAAGGATGGCAAATCCTCTAAATTGGACAAGAATAGATTTTCAAGAAATGGTTCTGGGAAAACTGGATATCCATATGAAAAGAAGGGGACTCCTACCTCATACTATATACAAAAATCACCTCAAAATGGATCAAAAACCTAAATATAAGAAGCATGATTATAAACTGTCTGGAAGAAAAATTAAGGATGCATATTCAGGAACTATTTTTAGGCAATAGTTTCTTATATTTACATCAAGAGGATGAGCAACAAACGAAAATTATTTAAATAGGACTTCTGCAAAATTAAAAAACTTTGTGTATCAAAGGATTTCACATGAATGTAAAAAGACATCCTAAAGAATGGAAGAAAATATTTGGGAACCACCTATTTGATAATTATTTATTTATGTTGAATTTATAAAGAAATCCCACAAATCAGCAACATAAACAGAAACAACCCATTGAAAAATGGAAAATATACTTGAATAGACTATTCTCCAAAGAAGATATACAAATGTTAAAAAAGCACATGAAAATATGCTCAAAATCATTAGCTATTTGGAAAATATACATCAAAACCACAATATGATAGTATTTCACACCCACTGGAATGACTACTATTAACAAAATTAAAAGTCACACGGTTTTGGGAGGATGTGGAGAATTAGGAACACTTGCTCATTGTTGTTGGCAACGTAAAATGTTGCAGCTATTGTGGAAAACAGCATGACAGTTTTTCAGAAAGTTAAGTATAGAATTACCATAGTACCTGCCAATTTTCCTTCTAGGTATTTAACTAAAAGTATTGAAAGCAGGCACTTGAACAGATTTTTGCACACTGGTATTCATAGCAGCATTATTTATAATTACAAAAATGGAAGTAACCTGTTGAGGATGATGGAAATGTTTTGGTAATAGACAGTCATGATAGAACCATAACATTGTGAATGTTATTAACCCTACTGAATTATATAGTTGAATGTGGTTAAAAGAGGAAATTTTCAGTAGTATACATGTTAAGAGAATAAAAATTAAAAAACAAAACAAAACAAAACAAAAAAACTATAGGTATGTACAACACTAAACCTAAATGTGAACTATGGAATATAGTTAACATTAAAACTATAATAATATTATCTCATCAATTTTAACGATGGTACCAGACTAATGCAAAATTTTAATAATGCGTGTGGGTATTTGGGAATTCTGTATTTTCTGCATATTTTTTCTCTAAACCTAAACTTTCTAATTTTAAAATAATGCCTGGCATTCAAAACACATAAAATATAAACATGCAAAGATATAGGAAAAAAGATCAATAAAAGGCAATAGAAGTAAAATCACAGGTAATCCAGACACTAGAGTTAGCAGGCAATGATCATAAATACATTTTACTGAAATGTTCAATAAAAGAGAAAAATATGCAAAAATAAATTAAAATATGAAGATTGTGGTAGATTTTTGGAATCTATATAAAGAAACCAAACCCATATAAGAGAATTACCCAATATACAAACTAAATTTAAGACTACTGGGCTTGTAAAATAGAAAAGAGGCACAAAATAAACATCCAATATAAGGCCAAGGGAGAAAAAAAGAAAATTGGCAAAATTGGGGAAAAGAAGACAAGTTTAAGAGACGTATGGCATAGTCAAAAATTCTAAAGTACGTGTTAGCTGATATTCTAGAAGGAGAGGAGAGAGAATTTTAGGGACAAGTAATATTCAAATCAATAACTTCAGGTTTTCCAAAATATAATATATCAACCCACCGACTCAAGCAGTTTAGAGAAACTGTTAGGGAAATAGAATTAAAGAGAAAACCTGCCAAATCAGAAAAATTCCCCACATAAGTAAAGAGAGGGAAAACAGGTTTATTAATGAATAAGTATTGAATCATAATGCACGTACATCACATCAATTTCCTAAAGAGATTGTAAAGAAAAAATAAAGTTTACCCTTTTATATTGCCAGTGAGAAACAAATACATATACATAAACAATAACCAAAGGACTTGACAGCATCGTTTGTCACACATAATTCATCCAAATTCAGCTGATAATTGGAGTTGCCATCTGTGTTTGCCACTCCTTTTAATCTGAGGAAAATAAACTTCTCATATCTTAATGACAGGTAAATACAACTTTGAGCCAAGTGCCTGCAGAATATGGTCTTCTGCTCTCCCACAAGAACCAGGGATTAGAGGCTTTATCTTCTTTGATGACTATATTTTAAGAAGGTGGCTCCTAAGTCCTTAAGAAAAACATTCTTCAGTTATAAAAAGGGCAGGAGACTTATTTAGCTTTTAAAATGATTTACATATATCTCAAATGGACAGAGAAAGAATTTACAATGAAGAATTTCAACAATAAATACTCCAAGAAAAGGGCAGAGGGAGTGTCTTCCTATTTTAGCATCAGGAGGAATTATTTTAGTTTTCTTTTTTAGTTTTGTTTTTATCCTTAAAAAACCCAAAAAGTAGTGATAACAATGAAGACCAAATGCAGAGGTCTTTTCATTAACGATTACTAAGATCAAAAACAGACAAAATCATTTTGACTTTACAACCCTCATTAATGACACTTAGGCCTTTTTCAGTCAATAACCAAGCACTTAATATCAAGTTTTGTCTAATGACAAAGAGATAATAAAACACATATTACAGGGATAATGCATAAATACTATATATGGTAGTCATTTGTGCCATTCACCAATATTTATGTTCTTCTTAGTATCAATTAGGATCCAGACAGGAAAAAAATATATCCAGGGGAGATTTCATACAAGGAAATCCATTTTCAGATTGACAGTGGTGAAAGAGAAAAAGGGAACACAAAAATAACTCAGAAAAAAATAACTACCGCCTCAGTGATGAGGTTTAAAAAAAATGTAGTGCAGTTGTATGACTTCTGCGGTTAGGTCATACAGCATTGATATTTTGCATTGCTTGCTTAGGAGGAAAAGGCAGATTTCCAGAACTCAAGAACTCGGAGTAGATGCTGCATGGGGTTTCTGAACATACTTCTGCAGATGTGATGCTGTATGGTTGCTTTTGGTTCCTGTGAACTCAGAGGTACCCCACAAACATAATGTGCACATCCTCTGAGCGTTGTGATGTGGCTATTTCTGGGGAACTTAAAATAAGCTAAAGCTGGGGTCAATTGTCTCTTTGAAGTCAACTGCCACTGCTAGGGTCATACAGACAGATGCCAAGGCAAAACAAGGAAAAACTATCCTCTTTCTTTTCTCCCACATTCCAGTTCTGCTCTAGTGCCAGGAAACCAGCTGGCAAAGGAGATTGGTTAAATTTCACTTTGCAAAGTATGATCCCCACATTTTAGGTTAAATAATTAAGAGTAAATTTAGAGCTGAAAGTTGACATGCAAATTATATATTTACTTTTCTGGCAATTATTATCATTTTAACTATTTACTTTCTCAATTATCAATATGTCTTTTGACTATTTAGGGCCAAGAAATATAGGCAGAAATGCTCTGTCAATTACCAATGGAAGTATATACTAGCCTCTGTGTTATTCTTTGTGGGAGCCCAGAGACTGGGATCCCCCCACCCCTGCCTTAAATGAAATACAGCCTGAAGCAAGCAGCAGCTGGTATAAACTGGACAGAAGTCCCTGAAGGAAAGAATGTACTACTGGTCCTGTAAACTTTAATCCCATCAAGGCTATATATTCCCTTCCTATGATAACATTACCAAACCCCCAGTTTGTGCACCTCATGTAACTTTTGCAGAAAATCTGTTCTAATACCCTATGGAATGTTTTTGTCCTGAGACCCCTTATATCCCCCTTCCTTTTCTCACCTCTTTGGGGAGCGCTAACTTCTTTCTTCAACCGGCTGCCATCAAAGAAAAGTCTCTTCTGTTTGTAAATCCCAATAAAGCTTGTGTCTAGCCAATTGTCAAGTGTTTTCTTTGGTCTTAGGGCTGCCTGAACCTGTGCCCTTCAAAGTTGGGTTGAAACATTCTCCATTTTGTCTTCTTCCTGCAGTTTATTGAAGATAAATGATAATTTTTTGGATCTCAGAAGGAGCAAGATGTGAAGGTAAGTCTTCAGTCAATTTGCATATAACATGTATTGGGAGTCAGAAATAAATTTGTGGCAAGTCATAGAAATTTTGATGTTGTATATTAATATAGCACATCATAGTCCATTCTGAATAATGTACTTTAGAACTAATGGCTTTATGAAAAACTACAGAAAATAACAAAGTAACTTTACATATATTTTCCTTGCTTTATTATCCCTGAACATTTTTCCAAATATTTTATTCAAGAAATGTTGTTGATGCTAACCTTTATAATTTAAATATCATCTTGCAAGATATTAAAGAGGGATTTTTACTGAACTACAAGAGTAATGAATATTACCCAAAGAAGTATAAAACTGACTATACTTTGGCTTTACCTTGGTGAAGAGACTGAATTTGCTTTTGATTGTTTGAGAAAGAGTGCCTTTGTGTTAGGCAACAGTATTCTGTTGTTTCTCTATTGGTTTCTTGTCATAATTCATGTGTGTAGAAGTTTTTCTAACAGTGTGAGCATCAAAGGGAGAGTCTGTGCCAGATGATGCATTTGCTAGTTGACTTTTCTTCCATCTTCTACTTGGAGAGATGGACAGAAAAATTTGCTTTTCTAACTTCCATGTTCTTTTTAGGAAAATTGTAAATACCTGCTTTCAAATCTTTCTGCACATCTCCAAAAATAATATTTTAAAAGGGAGAATAAACCCTCCAGATGATGAGATTATGAAGTCATCTCCAAGACAAGATCAAAACAAAGAGTTACGTAGGAATTTTATGGAGTGGAGGAAAGTTGATTGTCTTAGATATGATAAGAAAATCACAATTAAAAGTAATAAGATAAATGAGCATTCATTTCCCAATATAAGTCATTAAAGGAAAAATAATGAATTTTGTGCATCAGATTATGAATTACAAGGGAGTCCAAAGAAAGAGATAGGAAAATTTACAGTATTTGAACTGACATTCTGAAAAATATCATCACTTCTGAGGTTGAAAAAGGTAATTATGTATTACTGTGGTACAGTGGACAACATATTACTACACATTAAGCACCTTAAAATAGTTCACATTTATTATCTCATGGTTTCTATAGTTTAATTAGTTGTTCTGCAAAGCTGCAATCCAGGTGTTACAAGGGCTGGATTCTCTTCTTAAACTGAACTAGGGAGGGGTCCACTAAAGTTTTCTCAGGATTTTACTCATTAAGCTTACTCTGAATTTGTTTACTTACTACTGCAGAATTCATAGAAATTTGCTTCTTTAAAGACAGTAACATAAAAAGAGAGACTCTGGAGCTAGTCTGTTAGCAATAGTCTTATATGAGGTAACATAACCATGAGATTGACATCACATCTTTGCCATATTCTCTTAATTAGAAGTGAATCAAAGGTCATCTCCACACTCATGGGAAGAATATGCAAGGACATGAACACAAATCATTGGAAATCATAGGGACTACCTTAACATCTATCTGCCATACTTTGGAAAAAATTCTGCTAGAAGCTAAGTGGTGAAAATAAAAGTTTCTGAAACTTACTGAATAAATATTAGAAAAAGCCAGCAAATATGATCTTCTTAATTGAAAAAAATGCTGTCCCTCCTTTAAACAACAAATAATATTCTGTTGAATTCTCCATACCCATAGAATTGTCTGAAATGACCAACCCAGGAGGATGCAAAATATACAATTCTAAGGAGAAAAATAATTCAGCATCCATAAAAAATACTATAAGAGGAAAATAAAAAATGAGAATAAAATAGTTCAATAGATATAAACAATGTACCAGGCCTCAAATAAGAATATTTAGACAAAATAAAACAACTCAAAAATTCTGCTTGTTTTGTCTTCTACTGTGGAACAATTTAAGGAGTTTCAGCATATAAGCAATTTTAAGAGTTTTATGTTGACAGACAGTCTTTCAGTTTTCATTGTATCTTCACCTTATGCCTGTCTACTGACTATATCTTACCAAAAATAAGGACACAATGTATTTTTCTTAACAAATAAAAAATTGAAATGATACATTTTATGTCTTTTTTGTCCATTCTCCTTGCTTATTTCTACTTCATCAGATGTTTACATATACTTTGGAGGGGCATTTATTTCAGGATAAAATTAAAATGATACAATATAAAAGTAAAAATAATTCTAAGACTGCTATTCCCTCAATGCTTTTGTTTACATTATACATGTCTCTGAAGTTTAATACTCAAAAAATCGGTTCCCAAGTATAACAATTAAAATTGTTCAAATTAATTTCAAGGTACACTCATCAGTGCCATATCTCTCCAGAGATGTGTTAATTATTATTCTATAAGAATCACATGTGACAAGTTTGAGAAAAAAATTATTAAAAGTCTGATCACTTTGGAAAGAATATTTATAAAACTCATCTCTCTGGAAAGTGAAAAGATTAAGATTTTTCAACACTTTTTTCATTCCCAAGTGTTATTTAGAGCCAAGTAAAATATTTTGTAAGGTGGTTGTTTCTGTGAACCATATACTGCATGTCTGGCCTTGGATTGTGCAATTTGACATAGTCCTATATAGTTCATGTGCTTTCTGTCTCACTATAGCAGATTGATATATTTCATGAATTACAAAAATAGATATTGGATTATGTTTCTAAACTGATCTGTACCTAGGTGTGATTAAATTATGATTAGGGCTTTGATTGGGATGGCCCAATCAGTAGGGTGTTGAGTCACTGCCCCTTGGTGGGTGGGGACTCACAGATAAAATATATGGCAAAGGAAAGAGTTGGAGTTTTTGATGCTGATGTTTTGAGCTGCAGCCCAGAAGTGAACAAATTTGAGAAGAACACAGAGGAATAGAGATGGCTCCTTAGACAGGGCAGAAGCCCTGGGGAGAGAAGCAGAGCCAGTCACCTGATAGTCTACAGCTGGCTTTGTGGAGCGAGGCAAAACCCAGAGAGCCTCGTAGTCTACAGCTCATCTTGTGGAGAAAATAGGGGAGCTGAGCCCATAGAGAAATGGAACCCAGGAAGCCTGAACCCTGGCAGACAACGGCAGCTATCTTGCTCCAACACATGGCAAAAGATTTTGGTGAGGGAAGTAACTTATGCTTTACGGCCTGGTAACTGTAAGCTTCTACGCCAAATAAATATCCTTTATAAAAACCAAACAATTTCTGGTATTTTGCCTCAGCACCTGTTTGGCTGACTAATACACTCACCAATTCTCATTCATAATCCATACAGCTTACCTCTTTCTTGTCTCTTGATTCTCACTCACAGATTGAGCAATCTCCCTCTTATGAAGTTCAAACTTAGTTAATCAGCAAAATGTGCAAATTTATCACTTTGATTTGCCTTAATCACTGTAACCAATGCCCTGAATTGGAAAATAAGGATCCCACTGCAGTACTACTCAAGTTTCAGACTCTCATTTTACATGGATAGACTGCTGGTTGGGTCTGCGCACCGAGCTGTTACCATTGATTAGGACATTGATCAGATTTCTCATCATGTTACCAACACTTTCTGGGATCACAAGTTGCAGGACTTCTTGGATTCTTTGCTTATGAGCTGGACATACCTTTTCCCAGCAGGTGGGTCGATGTCACCTTTCTATATGGGCTTTCCCCTGCTTTAGGAATACAGTCTTCTATTAGATTCATTCCCACAATATTACCATCTCACTAACAGAACCATCTTCCCAATTTCCTCCTATATACCATGTAAATGGTGAGGTTTAATGAAATCAAAGGCCGAAGCACATTGGGAAGTCTATTATATTCTCCAGAAGTAAAGCCTCAAACATTACTCCTAGCAAAAGTAGTGCAACAGAGCATTTGGATTTGAGTAGTCAAACTGCTTCCACATGGGATTATTGTAAGTATGTTCACCATTTCTCAAATTTTATACTTTCCATTTTCTATTCAATTTATAACTTAGATGACTATTTTGGCAGTCAGAGTCTCTTCTAAAATGATGATAAATTATTAATGAATTTAAAAACCAAAAACTTTAATTTGAGTTTATAATTATGCAAATATAAATTTTCCTTGGCTAGAGACTTACTTATGATATTAATTTTTTATGTAAGTAAGATTTTCATTAAACTTATTTAAAAAAACATGAAAAATAACTCCCTAAACAAAATTGAATTCTATTTTTTTCTTTTTCAGTAAACCATTGGATCACATAGTCATTTGTACAGTAGTTTAGCAATAACAAAAGTGATACATTATATTTTATATTTTACCCCAAATTTGTTCACTCATGGTTAAAATTCATGATTAAATTTTAGAAGAAATTAACCCATTTGATAAGTTTTATTTTTATTTTTCATATGCCTATAAGCTAGTCATATCAAGTGACTCATGCAATATTACATAGCCAGTGAGCTATATGCCAGATACCAGCATATTTACTTTGTTCTTATTTACACATATTTTCATAATGCAGTGAAACTCAAGGGTTAATGTATTATTTCAATATAGTTCTTATATGTTTCTTAAACCAGTAGATGTGATAGAAAAAGGAATCC
>JAQZBX010048924.1:0-20063 GCA_029593785.1 Cabassous unicinctus | reverse complement strand
CGGCCTGCTCTCACAAGGAGGCCCCGGGAAGCGAACCCAGGGCCTCCTGCATGGTAAACGGGAGCTCTATCCATTGAGCCACACCCGCTTCCCTGAGGTAGGTCTTAAAGGATGTGTGAGGTGAGCCCTTCATGAAGCAAAGGGCTGATGGCATTGTGGACAAAGAGTGAATAAAGGAGGAACAAAATGGGCAGCCAAATAGTTTTTCAGGTATCTATGTGTGTCTGAATAGAAAGAGATGGGACTGAAGAGACAAGTGGTGAGGATCTTGCTTTTTAGTCTATAAAGCAATGTTTTTTTGTTCAAGTGATTTTAGTATCAAATTTTTTTCCAAAAAATTTTTATGTGGTACACCAATATAAAAATTATATTAAAAACAAATTTAAGTTGAGTGCTGTTTTAGTTTGCTAAAGCTGCCAATGCAATATTCTAGAAATGGGTTAGCTTTTTCCAGAAATGGATTGGCTTTTTCAAGGGGGGTTTATTAACTTAGAAGCTTATAGTTCTGAGCCTGTGAAATTGTCCAAATCAAAGCATTGTCAGAGATGCTTTCGCCCCCCCCTGCTGCAGGTGTGGGCAATCAGGCACATGGCGGCATCGTCAGGGGATGTGCAGCGGTGGATGATCAGGCATATGGCGCTGTCTGCTATTCTCTCCCCTCTCCTCCAGGCCTCCTTGCTTTCAGCTTCTTGCTCTCCTGGCATTCTCTCTAAGCTTCTGGGAGTTCTCACTGTCTCTATGCCTTTTTGTGTATGTGTGTGTTTGTGTCAGTGGCTTTTTATTCACTTGTTTATAAAGGATTCCAGTAAGAGGATTAAATCCCACCCTGGGTCATGCAATCTAATCAAAGGCTCTTAATTGAAGTCATTTAATCAAAAGGCCTATAATAGGTTTACTCACACAGGAATGAATTAGCTTTAAGAACAGTGTTTTCTGGGGTCCATAAAAGCTTCAAACTGCCAGAAGTGCCTTTGTTATATAAATATAAATAGTTATGATACTTGTTTGAAGTAAAATAGATCTAGAGATTATGAATGACAGTTGTGTCTTATAGTAGCCTCAGCATTGTAATTCCTTTATGTTTGAGTTTTGTTTGTTGCATAGTGGCAAAACCAATTTTGATTAACACAGATAAGTAGTTGCAAATGGTAACAGTTTTTAAAAGGATTACCTGGGAATCCCAGGATGCAGAAGCAGGTTAGTATAGGAAACTAGGAAAGGCGTCTGATCACAGCTGGGACCCTGCAGACAACAGGGCCGTAAGGCCAGGCATGGAAACCCTCTGAGGGGAAACAGCCGCTTGAGAACAAAACCGCAACCGGTACAGCCGAAAAGCTCACCAAGACCCGGGTCACGATGCCCCGTTTGAAATTCCCGGGCTCAAAAGAAGCCCCAGAGGGAAGCAGCTGGATCCCCCGGACCTCCTGGTTAAAAAAAGAAAAATGGTGTCAGACCTGCGCGGCGTGGAGCAGCGAAGCAGCGCACCAAAAAGACGATGATGCAAGGAGGTAGAAAAGAGAAAAAAAAAGCTCTAGATGATCTCAAACCGAAAAGCCTCCTCCCCGTTGGTCCCCTGAATGCTGACAGATGAGGATAGAAAGGCAACCGATCAGAACAGCAAATAGCTGGGGCCCCCAGGGGAGAAAAGCTTTAATAGAGGCAGCCCTGGGACCCCGGGTGCGTCTCTCTGCCTGGAGGCTGCCAGCACTCACACCTGGGTGCATACTAACTCTTTTTCTCTCCTTTCTCAATAAACTCTTTTTACTGGCCTCATTAATCTGGTGTGTCTCAATTCTTTCTTGAGATGTAGCCAAGAACCTAGAAACCTGAGCTCTGGTAACAATACTATTCTGTAAAAAGAGATGGCAGAGAAAGTTTTGTTTTTAGCTCTCCAAAAAATGAAATTACAGTTTGGTGACTGGGAGGATGATAGTCCCAAGGAAAATGTGAGGGTAAGTTCCAGAAACAAATGAGTTCAGTTCTGGACATTTTGTGCTAATGATGCATCATATATGAAGTTCCCCATGGCCGTAGAAATAATTTGTTCATGAAAGATCAAGCATGAAATATTGTGTAACTTCATTTTCTTTTGAATTCCAGCTATGGCTTGCTTTCGATAAAAGTTTAATGACTCATTTAAGAAACTCTTCACTTTTAGAAATTCATGCAGCTGCTCAGCCTCATTCAAAATTCTGCTCTTTTTCATCATTCTGGATTTTTTGACTTGGCTATGGATACATCCAGGCCTATGTCATTTTGTATTTATCCAAGTTGAAATATTTCATAGAGACTCTTAGGTGATTTCTGATTGCTGCACATATCTAAGCCAGGTCCTGTTACTATTTTTCTCCCCCAGTCAAGCTGAATTAAAATGTGTTTGTTTAGTAAGAGGGGGATATGTGGGAACTCTGTACTTCTTGAATGATGTTTCTGTAAACTTACAACTGCTCTGATAAAAAAATCTATTCAATGAATGACATATTATAGTGCAAAAGATTCCTGATGTTCCCCAGAGGTATGGTACCATCACATCCATGTATTCATTCATGTAGTTATTCATTCAGTGGAAATCAATGCTGTGTTCTTCCATGGTAAAATGCCATGCCTTTGGCCTTATAAAATAGACATGAATAGATTCAACTTTTCCCCATAGCTTCATGACCTTTTCCATTTTCATTTGTATTTTGATGGAACCCAGAGCCAACCCCTCCCTTCCTCACGGAAAAGAGGGAGATAAATCTCTTCTGGGAGGAGTCATAGATAATGCAACATTTCTCAGCCTTCTTACTGCTCCAACACACAGGAGGGATGTCACACAACCACAACAAGAGGAATGTTTCATTGAGAGTTTGGGATTGCAGAGTCCTCAGAGACTTGGATGCTAACCGTCCTTTTACACCTTACTCAAAAGCTGAGTAAATTTGTCTGGTGACTTTGTCTTAGCCTCTCTAAGGATACAATCTAAGCTACTGTAACAGAGAAAACCCAACAATACAGTGGCCTAAGAGAAGTTTATGTTTCCACAGTGAGGCAGCACAGGGTAGTATGGACAGCTGAGTCCATCCTCAAGATGCAGCTTCCATCTCTGGGTCCATGATAGCTACTGTAGCTCATGCCATCACATCTGCATTTCAGCCAGCAGGAATGGAAACAGGAACAAGAAAAACACATGCCTGTTTCTTTTAAGGGAAAGACTTGGCATATAAAATCACATATCAAACTGACGAAAAGTCACACAGCCACACCTAGTTGCAACAATGGTGGGGAAAGGTAATCTATAACTAAATGGCCAGGGGAGTTTTACTGACAAAGAAAGAGAAGAATAACGACTATTTTTGTAAGCCTTACTTTGGGTTCTTGCCAAAGCAAAGCCCAAGGCAAGGACTTGGATGCAGTTAGTCTACTGACTTTCTCTAATGACTGATGATGTTGCTCCCAGGAAGCAGAAGTAAAGGAATGTGGAGAGTGAGACAAAGAAGAGAGAAGGCCAGCAAAGGGTGTGCTACTGAGGTGGGTACCACTGTGAGAAAATGAGGCCCAATTACTCTGAGAACATCTGTAGAATTGCCTCAGAATTGTCCCACGGAGGCACAAGGAGGCTGAGGTATTTACTCGCTGAGTTCCATCCCCCAGTATTTATTAACTCCCTTGCCCTTCTAGGTTGTGTCTGTGCTTAGGCTGAGTAACTTTCTGTGGTGTTGGAGAGCACCCCAAGGGACTCATAGCAATACTGGAGGTGGGACACTTACATCATACGCCTGAGTATCCACCCGAGTTACAATAATGTTAGGTGGGCCTTGGAGATGTGGCACAAGGCACCACGGGTGTCTGCTCAGGGTATAACTATCCATCTTGGCCACATTCTACAATGAGCATAATGGCACCTGTGTCCATGTTTGGGTGGGAATTGGGAAAATGTCTGTAAAGCACCTAATGCCTAGCCTGGCCCACAGTAGGTGTTCAGTAAATGCTGGTTTTTCTTTGCTCCACTTCCCCTATATCACTGGAGCATCCCATCTTAACCATTGAGTTTGTTCTGATAATATAAAGGCTCCTCATTGAGTTCTTGAACTCATCTAGAGATTTAATAACTTAAGCTTTAGTGATTACAGAAAATATGTGTAAATTACTGTTTAAGTTACATTTAATATGAAACACTTATTCAGATTCTGTGACAAACAAATGGCTGAAGTAGATGCAAAGGTAAACTGTGTTGGGGGATTACCAAAATTAAAGTCCATATATGTAGCAAGAAGACAATCTTGTGCTTTTTCTTTTCTTTTCTTTTTTTTAGGCAAGGGAGCGACGAAGAGTTTATTAAGAGACAGGAAAATGAGAAAAGTACACAGTCCAAGGTGTGGACTGCAGACATGCTGCCAGGTGAGTTGTGCATGTGAGGCCCCCAGATTAGGCCTTTTAAAACCTTTACTCTTCCCTCCTCATAATGTTGGGGAGGGGCCCCAGCTGTTTGCTGTTCTGATTGGTTACCCCACCTGTTAGTTCTCAGGGGGCCAAAGGAGGCCTTTTGAAGGTATCAGGGGCTTCCCCTTTACCCTGAATGGGATTCTCGTTCCAAATGGGATTCTCCTTCAAATGGATTCTTGTTCAAATGGGATTCTCATGGCCGGGACTTGCGGGAACTTTCTGGCTTCATTCTTGGCAGCAATCTTTCCCTCAGGGGACTTCCAGGGGGGTTCATGGCCAAGTGTCACCCTTATTCTTCAGGGGGAGCTGAAGGGCGATGGCCGTTCTTCTGTAACTGCTTCCTGCTGGTTAGTGGGAGTAGGTCCTACCTGACAAGGTGTAAACCCTCTGGCTATTCTATCTCAGTTGAGGGATGATGAGTCCAGCACCGTGGTTGGAGCTGGATGAAATTCCCACGTGACTAATAAGAGAAGAAATAAACTTAGTTAGAATTTAAGATACACTGTCCTACTTAAAAGGATAGAGAAGATGATGGTAGGTGGCCCCAAAAGGGGGCCAGAGATGACACACTGGACCACGAGAGTGAGAAAGGCCAGGTGCCTTCAGAGGCTGCATCCTCCCAAAGTGGATGGGAAGCAGCATTCTTCCTTGAGTTCTTTTATGCTGTTGGTTAACCCTAGGGAGAGATTGTGGTGGACCTGCTGGGTTTGGTATAAACTGCCAACCCAAGTTCCCACAGTGGTGTTTTTGCCTAGGACAGCTAGGAGATGGATGACGAGAGGCACTGCCCTAGACATAAAGTCACAAGACAGTAGAGACAACAAGAAAAACATATGGCAAGCAGAATAAAGACAGTACGTAAGAGAGCCTTTCTTTTATATAGGCACATTCATTAATTACTTAGATAAAATTGAAACCATTATAGTTTATTTGAGGAATGCTCTTTATTTCCTTCCTTCACAGGTGGATAAAATTTCTTTTCATCAATAAAATTCTAAAATTGTGAATAACTTTAAAAGCATATTGACTGCTGGAAAAATTATAATTGTTTAATTTGTTTTAATCATAATTTAGAAATGAAATTTCCATAGCTTTCAAGGACTTCTCATTTACTTACTGAATTTTAACAATTGGATTATTAACCACCCTCATTTTAAGGCTGTTAAAAGGTTTAAATTGGGGAATTACAGGACAAACTTTGATTCTTAATTCCCTGGCCTAGTGTTAAAAATTAAATAAACAATTTGAATAGAACTCTTAAGAATTTTCATTGTTAACTTGATATTACCATCCTGATGTATGAAGATATACACTGAACAAATAGGCAGACACAAATAGACAGAAACACAACTCACTAATATTACTTATAATTTTCTTTCTCTTACAAAATAAGTTTAACTGTAAAGTAACATTTAAAAGATCTCTTTTGGGAAGCGGGTGTGGCTCAGTGGATAGAGCCCCCGTTTACCATATGGGAGGCCCGGGTTCGCGTCCCGAGGCCTCCTTGTGAGGACACGCTGGCCTGAGCGGTGCGGTGGGCTGATGCAGCAACCTCACGGCAGGAAGTGGGTGTGGCGCAATGGATAGAGCACCCGTTTACCATATGAGAGGCCCCGGGTTCGCTTCCCGGTGCCTCCTTGTGAGGGCGGGCCGGCTGGCGCGGTGCCGTGGGCTGATGCAGCAAGACCTCACAGCAAGGGGGAGATAAGCAGACACAGAGAAGACACGCAGCGAATGGACACAGCAGCACAAGCAGCAAGGGGGGGATAAATAAAATAAATAAATCTTTAAAAAAAAAAAAGATCTCTTTGAAGGCTATTTCTAATTAATTTGCACTGTGACCATGCAGTTTTGCACAAGAATTTCATTATTTAATTTTTGGCTTATAACCAAAATTTTCCCAAAGCTTTAAAACACAATTTACAACATTTTCCTTTTCTTCAGAACTTTGCTTATTTCCTGTTGCAGTTGGGCAGTTTGATGTAATTATGAATTCCAAAAATATAATTGGATCATGCTTGTAAACTGATCTGTTAATCTGGGCATGATTAAGTTATGATTAGGGCGTTGACTGGGCCATGTCAGTAGGGCATTGAGCCCCACCCCTTGGTGAGTGGGGAATCAAATATAAAAGGCATGGCAAGAACAGAGTTGAAGCAGTTTTTGAGAAGCAGTTTTGATATTGGAGAGAAGGCCCCAGGAGAAGCGAAGTGAGCCGTTCGCCTGATAGTCTACAGCTGACCTTGTGAAGGAACCAAAGGAGCTAAGCCCGGAGAGAAACGCAGCCCCCGGAAGAGAGGAACCCAAGAAGCCTGAACCCTGGCAAATGTCGGCAGCTGTCTTGCTCCAACACGTGACAATGGACTTTGGTGAGAGAAGAAACTTAACGTTTTATGGCCTGGTATCTGTGGACTTCTACCCCAAATAAATACCCTTTATAAAGACCAACCCATTTTTGGTATTTCACTTTAGCACCCCTTTGGCTGACTAATACATTTCCTATTCTCACTTTGATAGACCTTGGATGAAAAACTCTAACTCCAGTACACACTCACTGAGGTCATTGAAGTCTCAGGGAAAATGGGTTTCTTCTCATGACCTGCTGCTTTCAGAACTCTTGATGCTCAGGGTGGGAGGTCCTCTCACTACCCAGTCCTCAGAGATAACAGGACTCTGGCAGCTACTGGACTAGAAGAGTGGACGTCCAACCCTGAGGGTCGAGAATTCCACCAGGCAGCAATCTAGTTCACACCTGGAGTCATGAGAGAAAGCAGGATTATTAGCACCAGTGGAAAGACAGGAGACAGGGATGTCTTAAATTTTCCTTCCCCTGATCCATGCGGGCAGAAGTTGCCCTGCTACAAACAGAGGAGAATAGTTACCAACCCAAAGGTGAGGCCTGCCCTGAAATAACCATAATCCTTTGGCTGTTTTATAATATAAAGGCATCTATATAATGATCTTAACTCTTAGTTACAGTTTCTAGTAAGTTTTTACTTTAGAACAAATTGTGTACTTTCGTTTATTAACTAAGCAACTAAAACTATTTTATTAGTAACAACTTCGCTAAGTTTTTCTGCTTTTTCAGCAGTTGAACCAATTCCACTTGTGAATCATACATCAAATCCAATTGCAAGATAGTATTGACATTTAAAAACTCATTTTTAGGTTACCTTTCACCATTATCCAATTTGCAATAGGCGAATCCCAAATCTGATACACGAGTTCCTAGGCATGAGCAGACTAACAAAGTTAAACACAGTTTAAAAGTTAAACACAGATTTGAAAAGTTAAACACAAAGTTAAGCACAGATTAGAACAGAAGAGAGAATCTTACACACAGCATAAGGAAAGACCTAACTTTAGAATCACCTTAACTCAAAGCTCCTGGTGTCTGCCCAGGGCAGAAACCTGGTGTGGGACCCTCCAGCTTTGTTCCTCCAGGAAAATCCCTGGACAGCTGCTAAGTATAGAACTAAGTGGTCCAGAGAAGCCCTGCCCCCAATGAGACACAAATTGGGGCTGCTCTGGGGACTGTATCCCATTAGTTATCTCCTGGCAAGAGGTAAAGCCCTGCAAGGATTCTGCTTCTGCTGGAAGGATTGGAGTGTTACAAGGGAATAGTCAGGGAGCTAGGAATAGCTAGGAACTTTAAAAAAAATCTTAATTGATGGCATATGAAGAGGTTTCTTATTCGGCAGGGGAGAGGTTTAGTAAATGGCCTAGACCTTGATTCCCCATTCACTCCTCTTATTAGGTACAAATGAGGCTAGAAGAGGTCCAGAGTGCAGGCTAGGACCAAGTAATTGTATCCCAGGTTAATTAAGAAATTAACAATCTCACCTGTCACATCAAGGGTCACCAAGGCCTCCTGGCTGATGGTTCACGTGTGGCTTCTGGTCCCTTCCATCCTCCCATGGGACAAGGCCCCAGCCGTCCGCATGGTGAGGAGCTTGGGGCCAGGTTCCTACTGATTTGGAGCCTGGATTTGGGTAACCCTGAGGCGACAAGTGCCTTTAACGGCGGCAGTTAAAAGGTGAGCCTGTCCCAGACCCTGCGCCCGTTGTTCCTTACTTTCTCCATTTGGGCGGTGTGGTCTCGATTGTTGAAAACTGAGAAGCTATTTCTAAAAGGGAGTTAATGGAAGTTTGGAGGACCAGGGAAAGTTTCTGCAGCTTTCTGTGGATATCTGATGCAGACTGGCTGGGTTTCTAGGTTCTGCCTCTGAGTAATTTCCCTGAGCTTATAATTGACTGGTTTGGTAGTGCATTTCTTCATCCTTTTAAGGAGACATGGCCATGTGGTCTCTGGCCCTCAGATCTGCCTGTCCTCTCCTTCTCTCTTACACAGGTTTAACTGGAATTCAGGGTCCAATGCAGAGGCCACTCTTGGCCATACTGTGGCCATGTGGTGTGGCAGGAAAAGATTAGCCTCTTTTTAGACCATCAGTAGGCAGGTTGTCCCAATAGAAGCCACCCATTCTCCTAGGGGAGGGCAAATGTGTTTGTCAGTCTTGGTGGCATCCCACTGCTAGACCTAGTTGAATGGATTGCTCACTGAGCCAGCATCCTGGAGGTTGGGAGCCCTGCTTGCCTTCCCTCCATTCTGGAGATCGTGAACCTTATGTCACTGGGCATCCACAGAGTCTTAGAGGTCTTGGGAGACATCTGGGTCCAGTTCCCAGACCTTAATCCCCAAGTTGGGCTTTCCCACTAGGAAAGGGACTGACTGGCTAGGGACCTTTCTTTTGCCTACTTTGCAGAGGTCTTAGGAGATATCCATGAGAGATCTCATTTCATGGCCACGCCCAGGGACTGAGTCCCACAGTTAAACCCAACATTAAGAGGCATGTTAAAAGGCAGAGACTGTTCTGCGGCTTAGAGGCGACAGTCTCAGGGGCCTGGGAGGTAATCTCGGGGCCTTGCTAATAAAACAAAAGAGGGCACAGACAGCCTTTAATTAAAAACTCACCAGTCCTCGGCAGGGGTCTTTATCTCCTGGCTCAGCTCACCAAATATGCTGGTGGAAGACTGTGTTCTGGACTTCTAGGTTCTTGGCTTATGTCACATGAAATAATTTAAGGACATGCCATAGGGTAGGCAAGGGAGTAAAGAGTTTATTAAAACATTAGAAAACAAGAAAAGTACACAGTCTGAGGCGTGGGTTGCAGGCATGCTGCAGTGTGAGTCGCACCTTATATACTTTTTAATGCCTCTATCATATCCATAAATGAAGCAACAAAATTTTAAGAACTAAAAGTTCGACAATCAAAAAAACGGACAAAGATTTTTGTGAAGGGTTTGTAGGTGCATGTCGGCATTGGTTTAAGAGATGAAGATTTATTTTCATTCATGAATTCCACAGCTGTGCTGTACTAGGGGTGCTTGCTAATGTCAATCTTACTGTCTATGTGACTGTGGGAGGGAGGTTGAGTCATTATGA
Source organism: Cabassous unicinctus (assembly GCA_029593785.1). Taxonomy (NCBI): domain Eukaryota; kingdom Metazoa; phylum Chordata; class Mammalia; order Cingulata; family Chlamyphoridae; genus Cabassous; species Cabassous unicinctus. The sequence goes on along the minus strand of JAQZBX010048924.1, from coordinate 10,196 downwards.
GATGAAGATGACAAGATCTACAAAGTCTATGTCACTGAAAGTTTTATGCAAGAAGTTGAGCATTGGACTTAGCTGGGGAATGAAAGAAAGAATTAAATTATAAGTAAATCATTGTGCTTATTGGGGGAAATAGAATATTCACACAGTCTCCAAGTAGCTCCTTACAGATTATTTTTTATTTTATTTTAAAAAATTATCTTACTGTAAAATTGGCTTTTTTTTGGGTATACAGGTTTATGAATTTTAACACAAGTATAGATTCATGTAACCTTCACTACAATCAGGATACGGAACAGCTCGTTACCTTAAGACTCCTTCACGCTATCCCTTTATAGCCATGTCTCCCTTAACCCCTAACCCCTGACCACCACTCGTCTGTTCTCCATCACTAAAGTTTTACCTTTTTGAGAATATGATGTGAATGAAATCATTCACCAGGTAATCTTTTGAGACTGGCTTTTTTCACTCAATTTGTTAGATAAATCAATAGTTTGTTGCTTTTTATTGCTGAGTGTATTCCAAAGTATGGATGTACCACTTTATCTATTCACCCATTGAAGGACATCTGGGTTGATTCTGGTTTTTGACAAGTTTGCATAGAGCTGCTATAATCCAGATTATTTATTAATTACAAAAGGAAAAGAGATAACTTTACATGAAGAAGTGATTAAGTTCACCATCATGAATAAGATCTGATGCATTGAAAGGAGAACAATATTATTTTTGTAGTGTTCCTGCCAGAAAGCATAACCTGTATTTAGTCATGAGGAAATGATGAGACAAACCCCAAGTGAGAGACATTCTATAAAACAACTGACCCATATTCTGCAAATATATGGATGGAAAAAAAATTTTTTTATAAAGATCATTAAGAAAATAATATTGAGAAAACAGTGTTGTGTCAATGTTAAATTTCCTGATTTTGAGAACTGTATTGTGGTTATGTAAGGAAATATATGAGACTGTCTTTGTTTTTAGGAGATACATGCTGAAGTATTTAGCAAGAGCTGTAATTCATTTTCAAATGGCTCAGTTAAGAGAAAGAGACAGAAGGAAGGAGAGATAGAGAGAGGGATTGAGAACATATGGAAAAATTAACAACTGGTGATCTGGTATAGATATATAGATTACTTCTTGCAACCTTTTTATTGAAAAATGATTGAAAAAATGATGTTCTAAAAAATACCAGTGTACAGTGACACAATACTAGACACAGATAAAAACCTGATTAAAGTATATGAACATATACCAAAAAGTTTTTCCAGATTTGTTATGTTTTAATGTTCAGATAACTAAAGAAAATGAATTTTATTTAATATATATAGATATGTCCTCCTTTTAGAAAGAATTTTGCCCTTGAAAAATAATTTTTGAATAGAAAAGTTTTATAGGTCTACAAATATAGTAAACTATATGCATTCATATGTATGAATGTGTATATATATATATATTTGCATATATAGAATGTATATATCTATATCTCTTTAGAAATTAGAATTGTAAAAAAGAAAGGAAAATATCCTGGAAATAGCTTGAGGAAAGACATGTAATAGAAGAAAACTCCCAATGTCTTCCCTTGCAAGGCAGAAACTGGGGTCCTCATAAGCAGTAATTTCAAAGCGTTAGCAAGGTTTTTGTGTAAATAATCTTGTAGCCTGTATGTGTAATCTATTCCCATAAGGCTGTTCCATAGTCCAGTGAGCATACTATATGCACAAGGAAACCTCCTATAGAAAGTTTAACTATTTTCTTGGACTCTGGAAAAAGTCATAGGAGGAGGTAAGTTTTATTTTTCATGTTTTGTACTTTCTCTTATTATTTCTGTCATCACCTGTGATGGTTTGAAGTTGTGTGTACCCCAGAAAAGTAGTTTCTTAAAGTTAATCCATTCCTATGTATGTGGACCCATTGTAAGTAGGATCTTTTGGTGAAAAGGATCTTAAGATGTGACCCACCTCATTCAGGTTGGGTCTTAATCCTCTTACTGGAGTCCTTTATAAGAGAATTAAATTCAGACAGAAAGAGAAAACCATGGAAGCAAGTGGCTGGAAGCAACAAAACATGGAAGAGAAGGGAGAGACCAGCAGATGCTGCCATGTGACAGAGGAGTACAGGATCACTGGCAGCTGGACTTCAGGAAGAAGTTATCGTCTTGATAATGCCTTGATTTGGACATTTTAAAGGTCTCAGAACTATAAGCTTGTAAGCTGATAAATTTCCATTGTACAAGGCAAACCCATTTCATGATATCTCCTTGAACTTCTTAGCAAACCAGGCTATATCTGTGTGTGTGGATATGGGGAAGGATGTAATGGGCAAGACTGAGGAGCATATGGTTCTGGTGCCAACTGTCAATGGAGTGACTATAAAGAAGTAGCTTAGAGCATCTGGCAGGAGTACTGGGAACCCAACAGCAAACTTGCAACAACTTTTTTCCTGTGTACCCCTTTTCTAAGGTTATCCAAGAAGGAGAATTTGGTTTGGTCTCTTAGAGGTAAGAAATCAATGAAAAAGAAATCAATGAAGATTGATGGAACAAATGGAAAGACATTCTGTTTTCATGGATTGGAAGACTAAATATTGTGAGGATGTCAAACCTACCCAGACTGATTCATAGATTCAATGTAATACCAATCAAAATTTCACCAGCCTACTTTACAGAAATAGAAAAAGTAATTACCAAATTCATTTGGAAGGGAAAGTGCCCCCAAATACCCACAGGCATTCTAAAAAAGAAGAGTGACATGGGAGGAATTTTACTGCCTGACCTTGAAACACACAAAGGTACAGTGGTCAAAACAGCATGGCTATGGCATAAAGGTAGACACACTGATCAGTGGAATAGAATTGAGAGTCCATAAATAAACCCTCACCTCTATGGCCAACTGGTTTTTGATATACCTACCAAACTCATTTTAATAGGACAAAAGAGTCTCTTCAACAAATGGTGCTGGGAGAACTGGATATCTATAACCAAAAGAATGAAAAAGGATCCCAAGCTCACTCTCTATACAAGAATCAACTCAAAATGGATCAAAGACCTAAATATAAAAGCCAGGATTATAAAACTACTAGAAGAAAATGTAGGGAAACAACTTAAAGACCTTGTGGTTGGTGGTGGTTTCTTGGACCTTATACCCAAAGAAGTAGCAAAAGAAAACATAGATAAATGGGACCTCCTAAAAATTAAACACTTTTGCACCTCATAGGACTTTTCAAAAGGATGAAAAGGCAGCCAACTCAATGGGAGAAATATTTGGAAATCACATGTCCAATAAGCATTTAATATCCATGATGTATAAAGAGATGTTACAACTCAACAATAAAAAGACAAATGAACTGATTAAAAAACGGTTAAAAGACTTGAACAGACATTTGTCCAAAAAGAAATACAAATGAAAAAAAAAAACATGAAAAAATGTACAGCATCACTAATGATTAGGGAAATGCAAATCAAAACTACAATAAGATATCATTTCACACCTATTAAAAAGACAGAGAACTACAAGTGTTGGAGAGGATGTGGAGAGATAGGAACATTTATTCACTGTTGGTGGGAATGCAGAATGGTACAGCCACTGTAGAGGACTGTTTGGCAGTTCTGAAGGAAGTTGAATATAGATTATTCAGGTGACTCAGCAATACCACTAGGTATATTCCCAGAAGAACTGAGAGCAGATACATGAACAGATATCTGCACACTAATGTTCATAGCGGTGTTATTCATGATTGCCAAAATTAGAAACAACTCAGGTGTCCATCAACTGTTGGATGGATAAACAAACTGGCGTATTCACACAATGAAATGTTATGCAGCTGTAAGAAGAAATGGAATCGTAAAGCATATGACAACCTGGATGAACCTGGAGGACATTATGTTAAGTGAAGCAAGCCAGACACAAAAGAACAAATACTGTATGATTGTGCTACTATGAACTAAATATATTATGTAACATATTGTATGATTCCATTAAAATAAAATATAAATATAAATCAATTTATGAAATTAGATTAGTGGCTATGTAGGGTTGGGAAAAGCATGCTAAAGGTTGTGGAGTTTTTATTTTTGGAGTAATGAAATGGTTCTAAATTTTTTTGTGGTGATGAATGCACAACATTGTGATTATATGAAAAGCCATTGAAAATACAGTTTGGATAGATCATATGGTATATGAATATATCTCAATAAAACTGCTGAATAAATAAATAACTGTGCAAGGAAAAAAAAACATAGTATGTCCATACAAGGAAAATAAACCAGCCTTAAAAAGAAATGAACTATTTGCACAGCAATGTTCATCTCAGCATTTTCACAACAGCCAAATGGTGGAAGCAAGCCAAGTGTCCATCAGCAGATGAATGGATAAACAAAATGTGCTCTATCCATACAGTGGTACATTATCCAGCCACAAAAAGTAGTGAAGTGCTGGTATATGCTACAACAGGATGAACCCTCAAGGCATCATGTTGAATGAAAGAAGCCAGATACAAAAAGACAAATATTGTATGATTTCTTTTATATGAAATATTTAGAATAAGCAAATTCAGAGAGACAGAAAGCAGAACAGTGGTAACCAGGGGTGGGGGAGGAGAAATGGGGAGTTATTGCTAAATGTGTATGAGTTGTAGTTTAGTATGATGAAAATAGCTGGGAATAGATAGTAGAGAAAGTTTCACAGTACTGTCAATGTACTTAATGTCAAAGTGTCCATTTAAAATGATTAAAATGGTTTTTATAGTATGTATATTTTACCACAATTAAAATTAAATAAATACGTTTTAAAAAGGAAAAGAAAAAGTAATGGAAATTGGTGTGATGGGCAATGGACTACATTTGCTGCCATGACTGTTCCTTGAAAAATTAAAATGTAAAAAATTCAAGTATCATGAAACTTTTATTTTATTTTTATTTATTTTTATTTTTTTTATTTTTTTGTTGGTAGATATTACTTCATAGAATTTTTTTAAAATGAATACATATAAACTTTTTTTTGAATCAAACAATGTTACACAATATATTTGGTTCATAGTAATGCATTCATACAGTATTTGTTCTTTTGTGTCTGGCTTGCTCATGAAACTTTTTAAAACAAAATATTCTTGGAGCAGCATAGGAACTAGGGTGAATATGAGGGTGGTGGCAGCTCAGGTCATCATGACATGTAGACAAGATAGAATGAGAGGTGTCAGGATGATACCAAAGACAACAGAGAAAGGATATCTTCATTAAGTGAAAAAAATTAATCTCTTATTTCTTAGCAAAAGAAATGACAGTCTTATTAATTTTAAAATACTGAAACACCATTTTTAGGTTAGGCCACATATGACTAATTGCTTCTTTTAATACCTTTTAAGAAACACTTAAAAAAAATACTTCAAATATAAAGAAGAGTTGTAAGAAAATTTCAATTTACATACTCTTCATCCAGACTCAATGATTGTTAACATTTTTAAAAGTATTTATTTATTTATTTTTTAGGTACCAGGGCCTGGGGATTGAACCTAGGACCTTGTATGTGGGAAGCTGGCACTCAACCACTGAGCTACATTGGCTCCCTTGAGTTTTTTTTCATTTGTTTTGCTTGTTATTTGTTTGTTGTTGTTGTTTTTTAGGAGGCACTGGGAACCAAGCCCAGGACCTCCCATTTAGGAAGCAGCCACTCAACCGCTAGAGCCACATCCACTTCCCAGATTGTTAAAATTTGCTACATTTATTTTATCACTCCCTCTCTCTCTTATAACACATATGCATATTGTGGTAGGCTGAGTAACAGACCCCAAAGATGTCTACTTCCTAATCCCCAGAACCTCTGAATGTTACTTTATCTGCCAAAAGGGACTTTGCTGATATGATTAAGTTAGGGATATTGAGAAGGGGGCATTATCCTGGATTATCTGAGTGGGCTCAGTATAATCACAAGGGTCCTTATCAGAGGAAGGCGATCAGCATGACTGGTAGGAGATGAAATAATGGAAGCAAGTTGTTACAGTGATAGAAGAAGGGGACACAAGCTCAGGAATGCAGACGACTTCTAGAATCTGAAAAGGCAAGGAAACAGAAGCCTCCAGGGGAAATGCAGCCTTGCCTACATCTTGATTTTATATTTTTATATTTATATTTATTTTTATTTATATTTTATTTATATTTATATTTATATTTTTGACCTTCAGAACTACAAGAGAATAAATTTGTATTGTTTTAAGTCACTGCATTTGTGGTAATTTGTTACAGAGGAAATAGGAAACTAATACATATTATTAATTTAAATTTAAATGTATGTAGGGAAAGACATTTTTGGCTTGAGTTATATGGTAAAATGGGGAAGACTTAAGGAAGTAACGGGTCATACTTGCAAAGAACAGTGTTATTACTTATGATCCCAGTCTTATGTTAATTTGTTTAGGGAAGACCATTTAATCAAAGCATCAATTTACAGAATCTTACTTTAGATATGCTTAGGGTTTATAATTCTTTGATTGGGGGGCATATTGTGTGAGACCTAACACTTTCTACTCAGAGATTTGGAGAAAAATTTTGCATTTTGTTTTTGTGAGTGGACATTAATAAATTATGAAGTGGACAACAAAATTTGCATGAAGTGTTATAGCAGAGTATAAAATTCATGCAGAAAAATCTTTGTGCGTGTGGCAAGATAAACTTGTGGTGGGGGCACGTTTACTCTCCTCGGCTCTTACATCTCCTCAGAGCAATAGTAGATGTCCTCAGGAACTTTGACCACAGCTTAGATAAAGCCATGAGAGAGATCAGAAGTCCAATTGGCTATCTGTGAGAATTGTATGGTCTGAAAGATATGAAAGAATGCAAAATCCCATCAAGGTCAAGGTTATGATTTCATAAAACACACATTTACCTGTATTAGAATCCTACTGAGTTCCCTTTTAGAATAAGTATGTATCTTGAGAATCAAAGAAATGCAAAATCTGACGAAATGATCAAACTAGGTTGGGATAGCAGACTCCTGTGGGTAGACAGAGAATGAGGTAATGCAAGCAAGTTCTGCAGCCCATGACAGTGATTGTAAAAAGGGGCTCAGTATGCTATTGGCACAGTGCGAAGAATTGCTGTGGTTGCTGGTAGCTCCAGATCTCCTGACCAGCTAAGATCATTGTAACCTTGTAAGCTCAAGTAATCTAAGTTAAATGACAAGATTTAGCCTTAGTAAGCTTTAAAATGAGTTATAGAAAAAAAAAATAAAAGAAAATAAAATGAGTTATAGAAACATTTAAGAGAACTAGCACCATGGTATTAATATTTTATATTAAAAAGGAATCCAACATTTGTTATTTTTATGTATTTGTAACAGATAAGAGAACTTGAGAATCTGATTTAATTTATTAGTTCAATATTAATTATTTAATAGCTCAGAAGGTTTTGTTTGTTAAGCCAGACTATTGAAGTACTTAAAAAGGATAGGGAATTTCTTAAATTTATAAACACATTTAAAATGTTTAAAGTTATTTAATTATTCAGTTGTATATGTGGAATCAAATTCATTTCAAAGAACCCATAAAAGTTCCTATTACAATTTCCCAGACTTATAAATAGGAAAATAAATATTCATAAACCAAACTTAAAAACCTAATAAAGAAGGTTTTAAAATTTTAAAATAAATTTCAGTAGCTATTTAAATAATTTTTTCTATGTACAAAATTCACCAATGAGGACACCAAAAAAATCTCAATATCAGCACAGAGAAAGAGTTTGAGGATAGCTGTTAGGCGAATATACTCTTTCTATGGAAAAGAAAAGTGAGTTTATTGCCTTCTCTAAGGTGGTAGAGCTCTTTTGTCACTATCTGCATTCTACTTTGCAGTGCATGTCAATAAGCATGGTAATAAAAATAGACCAAATGATATTCTTGATAGCTATTTCTTCTCCCCAAACTTGGAAGTTTTCTGCATCATGCTCATATTTTCTTTACCTGTAGTGGATCTAATGCTGCAACTGTGAAGGGCCTTGAGGTAACTGTTCACGTGGTGTGTGACAAATGCCTCTCTGCTGTCCTCAAAATTTAAAATATCCTGCCTTGCCCCCTCAGTTTTCTGTGGCATCCTGGGTCACTTCCCAGATCAGTTTGAGGACTATAGGGCTAGCTGAAGGAAAGAAAAGAGCTCCATGTAAAGAGCTCACTATAGTGCAACAGACATTTATGTGGTCAACTAAGTATTTTGTAAGGCAGAATGAACACAAGGCAGATACTGCAAACAAGATACAGTGGGCATTTATTTAGTCTGTTTAGTATCTGAATCTTCTTCCTATGTTTGGAAATCTGTACTATATAGATCTTGTTGGGAGGCAGGGCTCATCTTCCACCATAGAATCTGAATAGCATGTAACCTAGTTTCCCAGCCTTCCTTGAGCTAGGGCCTGGACCTGTGATTTAGACTTGGCAATCAGACCCATATGCATCAAACTCTGAATCAGAAACTGGTGATGCAAAGGGTCAGGAACACTGGGGAAATCTTTCTGGCTGTGGGGGTGTTTGCGTGTACATTGGCTGTCAAAGCAGTGGTGGGGCTGGCGTCGATGCTGGCAGTGTGGACGGTTTCAGTAGCAGCCCTGGTATGCAGCAGTGTCCTCGCTGGTAATGTGGCATGATTTTGGTTGTGGTTTGGGATGTGACGCCTCCCTTTTTTTCTGCCTCTTCTGAATAATAGTGCTTCAGTCTTCCTAAAGATGTGGACAACCAGATACCCTTCCAAATTTTTTCCTTTTTCTGTTTAAATCAGTTGAACTACTCTTAAAGATGAGAGAAATAGAAAGAAATATGGACCAAAGAAATCCAGTGTATTAGTCAGCCAAAGGGGTGCTAATGTGAAATACCAAAAATGTGTTGGTCTTTATAAAAGTATTTATTTGGGGTAGAAGTCCACAGATACCAGGCCATAAAGCATTTAGTTTCTTCTCTCACCACAGTCCATTGCCATGTGTTAGAGCAAGATAGCTGCCGGCATTTGCCAGGGTTCAGACTTCTTGGGTTCCTCTCTTCCCGGGGCTGCGTTTCTCTCTGGGCTTAGCTCCTGTTTCCTCCACAAGGTCAGCTGTAGACGATCAGGCGAACAGCTCGCTTCTCTTCTCCTGGGGCCTTCTTTCCAACATCAAAACTGCTTCTCAAAAGACTGCTTCAACTCTGTTCTTGCCATGCCTTTTAGATTCGATTCCCCACCCACCAAGGGGTGGGGCTCAATGCCCTACTGATGTGGCCCAGTCAACACCCTAACCATAACTTAATCATGCCCAGATTAACAGATCAGTTTACAAGCATGATCCAATTATATTTTTGGAATTCATAATTACATCAAATTCCCAGACGGCTACATCCAGTGACAGAAGAGAGGCAAGATTATTGTGACATATTGCACTGACTTCACCAGATGGAAGAAGGATCTGAGAAGGTATTGAGATGTGCCTTCTGAAAGTTGTTATAGTAACAATAACCACTGGAGAACCAACTTTCAAAGGCTGAAAACCCTCCTTATAGGAGGGTTTCAATAATGTGGACAAAATTGAGAGAGGGTAAGACTTGGAAATTTAGCACAGAATGCATCAGGCATTATTAGGTGAGTTTCACGGTGATATATTTGTGGTAAGTAGGGAAGCTTGTAAAATACATGTTATTAGGGATATGCTCAGAACATTTGCAGACTCCTAGGGAAGTTAGGATGAGACACACTAAATTATGAAGTGGACAACAAAATTTGCATGAAGTATTATAGTAGAGTATAAAATTCTAACCACTTTACCAATAAATCGAAATCAGGTTTAAGATAAATGCTAGGCTGAAGAAAGGATGAAATTTAGGCAGAATTATCCAAGTAGGGAAGATAAGGATGGACAAGATTTGTTTGGATGGTGCATGCTATTGGCAGACCCAGAAATTATAAAATTTATGTCTCTCACTATCAGAAACTCCAGGCCAAATCTAGACAAATATGTTAGGAAACCCAATACCTGGCTCAAAGAGCAAAGGCAAAGCAAATGGCATTCAAGGCATTCTGATGCATCAAGCAGAGTCTGCCTGTATCAACTTAAGAAACAAGTTGGAAAGTCAGAAGTGCCTGCCTGAAAAGAGCAGAGGAAGCATATCTCATGATTGAAGAAAAAGTTGTGGCAGAAGGAATTGCTCTGCTCCTTTCAAAATAACACAAGGATCTGGAGATGAAGAAAAAGGTTT
>JAQZBX010048923.1:0-20050 GCA_029593785.1 Cabassous unicinctus | reverse complement strand
AAATAAAATAAGGGTAACAAACATATTCATAATTTGTATTCTTTCTGAATATTTTAAAAATACTTTAGGGCATATTAAAAAATCTACCTTCAGCTCAGAGATAAAACTTGGAGCAAGTCACTGTGGAAAACGTTGAATATTGAAATAATTTTGGGAAGATTAAAGTATGTATCCAACAAATGAGACACTTAAGTCAATGTGTTTGAGAGAGGGTTAAACAAAATAACACAGGAAAGCAGAGAAATTGCATATAAAAGAATGTTTCTCTATAGGGAAATCAAAGTTAACCCCAATAGTTAATAAAGACCCAGTGGCATCATTTCCTTGGTCCCAGATGCTTTGGGAATAATAAATTGGATTCAAGCTGCCAAGGTTGTGTCTCAAAGGGTAGAGACACTCATAAATTTTTCTGATTTCAGTGAGGTTAGCAATCACATGGGAGAGCAATAACACATTCCCCATTAGCGCCTATGAGCTAATCTTGACTCATGGTTTCAATAGTTTAAGTTATTGAAATGACAATAGTACCAGTGCCAGACCCAGCACATTGTACCATACATATTAATATTGTCATTTCATAAAGATGTTTTCTAGAGTAACTTGGTATTTTAGCAACATTGTTATGGTCTTTGAGAAAAGCAAGGGATTTGTTTCTATTTTATGATTTCTATATTAATACTGGAAATCCAAGCAATGCAAATTATTAGGGGAAAGGAGTAAGCACTCTTTGAAAGCTTAATCTAGAATGTGGTCTTAGCAAAGTTTGGGATGGCTAGGTCAGTGTTTTTGATGCTGAGTAAGGATTTATGTTTCAAGTATGACAGTTTTTGATGAGAGCTTCCAGTTATTCAGTAATGTGATATTAGCATTATCATTGTTTTCTATTTGCATCTACAGTGATTCATTTGTACCATGGATATTTGTGCTTTTTTTTTTACCAACTCCATACAAAAGATGGAGGTGGTCAGACTTTAAATCCCCTCTTGAGGAGATCCTTTGACAAGGGCATGGGAATAAGATGTTTAATTCGTAAGTGATTCCTGGAAGTATAAGTGAGGGAATGGGCAATATGAGACAGAGAACGAAGAAAAGCTAACACAGTGTGCAACAGAGAAAAAATTACTGCTGTTTAAGTAAGTGAAGCTCATTTCACTTGAAATGCTTTGGTATATCCTACAGGAATCTCCTTGGAATTATCCCAAGGAAGGTCAGAGAAGCTGAAGCTTGGACACAGATTCAAGCAACATCAGAGTTTACCTAATGTGACTTGGAGTAGGGAGACAGTTGTTTCTGCAACAAAGATATTTGTAATAGTAAATTGATGGCAAAATCAAAATAAAATATTAAATACTTTGGCTTAGGCTTATATAGTCATCAAAGCACCTTGGACACTTCTATTTTTATACTACATTTGCAGGTGTTTTTGATAGGGAAACTAAGGTTTAAGGGTTGGAATTATCTCTGCATATATTTCTAGTGAGGACCAACCTGAGTTTAAAATCTGCACAATTAAAGGATCAGGGAGGGTCAATCCTTAAATGAATTATGTCAGTTGTGTATATTCTTCTTACAGTATTGGTGAACCTGCCACACTTTAGACATTCCATAGGTTGAACCTTGGGTACTGTCTTTCATTTCACATAATATACCAAAAAGCATTAAGGAAAGTGTTCATCCTAATCTGCAATCCATGTTACAAATTTTATATATCACAAGTAAGGAGGGAAAACTATATTTGAGGATGGGAAATGGATGAAACCTTTCTGTACCTCTGCACAGGACCCTGATATATGGCTCAGCTGCAATGCAAACAGTATAGCTTAACCTGTAGGAATTTGTCCATGTAATTTAGATTCTGACATAATGGTATATAAATATAGTGAAGGAGCCCAGATCAAAGGAAAAATATCTTCAAAGATCATCACAAGTTGCAAAGTTGTAATTTGACATTCTTCCCCAAATTTAAAATATTATGTGTAAGTAGCTTTCTGATGCAAATTCACCGAAAGACTCCAAGTCCTGATGTGTTTTTAGAGTCATTCAAGATTCTTCTTTCCTTTCTTCCTTACTAGTACTTGTTTTTCCCTCTCCTTTAAATGGGAAAAGGATGATCTTAATCTGATCATCCTACTTATTTCAGTTGTCTTTTGCATATGAAATAGCTATAATCAGCAAATTCATAGAGACAGGAAGTGGATTAGAGGTTACTTTTTAAAGTTGATATTAACGATATATTAATATTCTTCAGGATTTTTATATCACTATGTTTATTAAATAGTAGGTCATAAATATCATTTATATCTTTTTTAATAACAGGTTTATACTGACCTGGGATGAGTTGCAGAGTAGTCCTCATTTTGTATAATCAATCCGGAAGAGATTCTATTTGTCTTAGATTATGCTATAAATGTATAACTAGAAAATTAAACCCATATTTTCAGAAATATTATTGCATTGTCAAAGTTAATGAGGGAATTCCTTCTAATATTCCTTTCTCAAAATGAATAAAATATAGATGCAAGACTTACTTGGTATTCAACATAGAAAAAAATCAGAATGGTACATTCAATTTACCTAAATCTCTTAAAAACACACATAGACAAACAAATTTTATAAAATTTCTAATTTAATTTGAATGGCTGCAAAGATATAAAATAATAATGCAAATATGTATGAATATATTTTGGTGATAACAAGTAATTCTGTTGCAAAAATATTCCTCATTCTCTTTTTCTCTACCTGACATTTTCTCTACTATTCTCTCTCTCTCCCTCTTTCAGTATCTCACCATTGTCTGTTCATTTCTCCTTCAATTTTGAAAGTGAACTTTCTTGCATACAAACCCTTGGTTTGTGGTTTTTTAAAAATTGTATTCTTTCTTTCAAAACTTTAAATATTTCACTTCACTCTCATCTTGAATGGCTTCTAAGGAAAACTGATATAATTCTTAACCATGTTCCTCTATAGTTAAGTTGATTTCTGACTATGGTTGATTTTTTTTTTCAAGATTTTATCTTTATCTTTGATTTATACAGTTTGAATATGATATGCTTAGAGTATTTTTGTTTGTTTGTTTGTTTGTTTGATCGATTGACTTATTTTATATCTATAATGTTTTGACTTTTCTGAGCATCCTGGGTCTGTGTCAATAATTTTGTGCAATTCTCATCCATTAATACTTCAAATGTTTCTTCTGCTCCTATCTCTCTTTCTCCTTCTGGAATTCCTTATTACACATGCTATACCTTACTCACAGTTCTTGGATCATCTGTTGCATTTGTCAATTTTTTTTTTCTTCCTGCCCTTCAGTTTGAAAAGTTTCTATTGCTATATATTCAAGCTCACTGATACTCTTCTTGACTTTGTTCAGTCCTCTGGTGACCCAATTAAAAACATCTTTTATTTACATTAAAGTATATGAGAGCTACCATTTCTTTATTATTCTTTCTTACAGTCTCTAGTCCTCTGCTTACAGTACCCATCTGCATTTGTATATTGTCCACTTTTTCCATTAGCATTCTTAGCATAGTAATCTTAGTCACTTTAAATTCTTTGCCTGATAATTCCAACATCTTTATCATATCTACATGTGGTGCTAATGCTTACCTTGATCTTTAGACTGTGTTTTGCCTTTTTAGTTTTTTTTGTGATTTGTTGTTGAAAGTCAGGCATAATGTATCAGTTAGAAGAAACTGAGTGTTCTGGTGTTTTCTGTTACCCTTGTTTTTATCCCCTCTGTTTTTACTGGGTTTTCTTAGAGATTCCTTCTTAAATTTAGTCTGAGTGTTGCAATTCTTTATGTTTGTTACCCGCTCCATGCTCCATGGGCAACAGGAAGCATATTTTGTTAGCAGGCATGAAAACAGCCTTCATCTTATTGTACATCGCCATCAGAGCTCTTGGGTGAACAGGTGCATTGTCAATGAGGAGTGATATTTTGAAAAGGACGTTTCTTGTGGGTTTTTTTTCTTTCCTGAGCAGTAGATCTCAAGAGTGGGTTTAAATTATTTATTAAATCATGTTGTAAACAGATATGCTGTCATCCACACTTTGTTGTTCCATATATAGAGCCCAGGCAGAGTATATTTAGCATAATCCTTAATGGTCCTAGAATTTTTGGAATGTTAAATTAACATTGGTTTCAACCTAAAGTCACTAGGTGCATTAGCCTCTAACAATGGAGACAGTCTGTCCTTTGAAGATATGAATCTAGACATTGACTATTCTTTTCTAGCTAGGAATGTCCTAGATGGCCTGTTCTTCCAATACAAGGATGTTTTGTCTACATCAAAAATATGTTGTTTAGTTTAACTACCTTCATCAATTATTTTAGTAAAAGCCTCTGGATAATTTGCCATAGCTTCTAAATCAGCACTTGCTGCTTCACGTTATGGATAAGCCTTCTTTCCTTACACATCATGAACCAACTTCTTCTAACTTCAAGACTTACTTCGTCAGCTTTCTCATCTCTCCTAGTCTTAATAGATTTGAAGCTACATAGGGCCTTGCTCTGGATTAGATTTTGGCTTAAGGGCCTATTTGGATTATTTGATCTTTTATCCAGAGCACTTAAACTTTCTCTATATTAGCAATATGGCTGTTTTGCTTTCTTATCATTCCTATGTTCACTGGAGTAGCTCACTTAATTTTTTTAAAAACTTCTCTTTTTTCATTCACTCCTTGGCTTACTGTTTGGGACAAAAGACTTGGTTTTCAGCCTGTCTTGGCTTTCTACTGCCTTCTTCACTGTGTGAGGATTAAAGACGCAGGCAGCGGCCCAACAGATTCAGTGTATGAGGTTTAAAGACTCGGGCAGTGGCCCAACAGACTTGGGCAGCAGCCCAACTGCTGGATTAGCTGGTAACTCACAAAGCCCTTTGTCCCCCAACTCAGCATGCCTTGTATCCAATTCATAAATCCTTGGCCCAGCACACATAGTCTGTGGGCACAGCAAAAATGATTCCAAAAAATTACTTTCTGTGTTCCTTCTGTGTAACACTTGAGTGGTAAACTGTAGAGTATAAATAACCCTGCAGATAAAGGATGGACATGCCTATTCATCTAGAGAGACTTCAGCTGTGCCAGTATGAGCATACTTCCCTCTCTGCCTAAAGTCTTTTTCCGCCTACCTCCCTCATGAGCTTCCGAGGTGAATGCAGTAAACAAATGGCATAGTTAGCAGGATTTGACATGTTTTCCCATTGCTCCACTGGCTGAGGAGGTAGAGAGTACAGACCCTGTGTGGTCCCCAATGTGTGTATGGGCTGTTGTAGCTTAGTGGCTCTCGGTGGTGTATGTGTCTGGATGTGACATGCACCAATGACCCCACAGCGCTGCTAGGTGTTTTGTAGCAGGCCTAGTTGGCTATAAAGGAAATGAAGCACAATGTGGCTGCAGTGTGGGTGGGATGAGTGTTCCTGTCTCTGTTATGAGACACCACCCAAGAGATTTTGAAACAGGCTAGTCACTTAAGTGAACAGGAATGGGAAATTGACCATTTGCGTGAGCAACGTCAGAAGTCGCATGTGCAGCTGGAGTGTCAAGATGTGTCAGTTGGCAGTAGTTCAGGTGAGGAAGAAGAGGTAGAACCCATCCAAACAGCTCGTGGGGTCATAAGGCAAAAGATGAAACACAATCAGGACATGAGGCAAGGGGGACAACCCATTGGGCAACTGCACGTGGTACACCATACTGTAATCGCCCATACACCCAGGCTGAGCTGGTAGAGATAGGCCAGCAATTTCAAAAAAAGTCCAGTGACCTGGTGGCTGCCTGGCTGCTGCATCTGTGGGATGAGGGCATGGATGGCATTTTGTGCTCTGGAACGGAGATAGAGAATTAGTGTCACTTATTTGCCATCCTTTGCTGTGCCAGCATCTCTTAAATGCACGACAGCATGTTGGGGGAAACCCTGATCACACATTGTTGGAGTGGCTCCAAACAGCCATTCGTACAGTCTGGAATGATGCAGGAGAGTTGCAAGACTCAGTGAGCCGATGGACTATGTATGCTGACCTCGTACAGGTAGTCCAAGAAATGAGCATGCACAGTGGTGTATTTGATGCCAATAACCAGGGACCCGATGCCGAGAGGTTCACGATTCCAATGAGGGACCTGCTTGTGCAACATGCTTCTGATCCCTCATTTAGGTCCTGGGTGGCTATCTTGATCCCTTAAGTGAGGTACCTGATCCATGAAGTGACAGCCATGACGGCTAGTCTTGGTGAGGCTGAGAGCCAACAGACCAAGATCTGTCAAGTGACAACAGAGGGAGATGCCCCTATCTCATAAAACAGCTAAGTCCGCAGCCCTGGACTATAAGAGAGGTCCTGTAAAGGTCATGCAGAAGCAGATGTGGATGATTTGTTGGCCACTGGGGTAGATCAAGCTAAAATAAATGGACAGCTGAATATGGACTTGTTAGACCTGTGGAGACAGCTAGAGCCTGATCAATGGTGAGCAGGAAAAGCCCAGAAACCAAAGCAGGTTAGGCCAACTGCACAACTTAGTGACTAACTGTTGGAGGACCCGGAATATTCCACGGAGCCGGTGTATACCTTCACATAGGATAAAGGCCAAGGCATCTGAGAAGAGGACCCTCTGAAAGACCAGAGGCCCTAAGTGGAGCTAGCAATCCCCTGGTCCCCACAAAATGTGTAGTATATGTGGATACGGGCACAAAATGCACCTTTCTTTATGGGCAACCAGATAAATTCACAGGCACTTATGCATACTTGGACAGCTATGGCTATACCAGACAAGGCATCTTACAGGTCATTCAAACAAAGGTGATGTTAGAAATTGGACAATTGCCCCCACAAATGTGCACTGTGTGCATTTCTACTATCCCAGACTATATACTGGGTGTAGATCCATTGAAAAACTTAACCCTGCAGACCACTATTGTAGATGCCATACATCTACGAGTATGGGCAGTGAAACCCATGGTGCGGGGAAGTGCTAAACTTGCCCCTGTTGTGTTGCCTGAACCCCACAGGACAGTAACCATAAAAAAGTACCATTTCTCAGGAGGTCATGAAGAAATATTGACAATTATTGAAGAACTGGTCAAGGTACAAATCCTCCATGAGGCCTAGAGTCTGTTTAATGCTCCAATGTGGCCCTTAAGTAAGCCCGATGGGATGTGGCATATTACTGTTGACTCTCAAGAGCTCAACAAGGTGGTTCCTCCTTTACATGCAGCTATGCCTTCTATTCTTGACCTAATAGATACTTTAACTTTGACACTGGGAACTTATCATTTTGTTTTGAACTTGGCAAATGCATTTTTCTCCATTGCCATTGGTGGTGAAGCACAGAATCAGTATGCCTTCATGTAGAAGGTTGACAATGGACTTTTACCATATTGTCCATGGGCTATGTTCACAGTCCCACCATTTGCCATGGTTTAGTGGCTAAAAACCTAGAAAAGTTGCAACATGCCAATATCATTTGGGTGTATCATTACATAGATGATGTAATGCTAACCTCTGATTGTCTTGCAGATTTGAATGCTGTTGTTCCCACTCTGGTCACCCACCTCGAAAGTCAAAGATGGGCAATAAATAGGGGCAAGCTGCAAGGGCCTGAGTTGTCTGTCAAATTCTTTAGTATTATATAGTCAAGTAAAACAATAGTAATCCCTGAAGCAGTGATTGATAAGATTCAAGCCTTCCAATGCTCCACAGCAATGAAACACCTGCAGATTTTTTGGGTCTCCTGGGCTACTAGTGAGTGTTCATTCCCCAATTAGCACAGGTCCTAAAGCATTTATATAAATTAACAAAGAAAGAAAGTGGATGAGATTGGACTGACGAGGCTGAGTAAGCCTTCGTACAAGCTAAGAGGGTTGTTAAACAAGGCCAAACTTTGTTAGTAGCCGACTCTAGCCACCCATTTCGTTTAGATGTGCACATTACCAAAAAAGGCTATGGCTGAGGCTTATGGCAGTGAACTGAGTGGCTGTGATAGCCAATAAGATTTCAGAGTCAGGTATGGAGACAAATGGAAAAGCACTATAGTCTCACAGAAAAGCAAATGACAAATGTGTGCCCTGCTGAGCAGAGTACTGAGACCATAACCCAGGAATCTCAGTAAAATTATTGACCACCTATCCCATAAAAGGGTGGGTACAGAATTGGATCACCCAGCCATGAAGTGGCATGGCCCAGATGGCAACACTGGCCAAGTGGGGCCCTATTTAGAACAGAGAAACACGTTTGCTTCCAGTCCATTAAATAAAAGATTGCAGCAAGTTTTAGGTCTCTTAACGTATGTCGGGACACTGGACCCTGAAGCCCCCTTAAAAGTCCCCATGAAGGAAGTTTCCCCGTACAAAGCCAGGGTAGGTACTGTGCCATAACAGGCATGGTATACTGATGGGGCCAGCCAAGAGCAGGTGGCTCAATGAACAGCCATAGCCATGCACCCTCAGACCAATACCATTTGGTTTAAGTTAGGATTTAGTCAAAGTGGCCAATGGACTGAACTGTGAGCCATGTGGCTCATAGTTGGCCATGTGTCCAACCCCTTGGTAGTATGTACCAACAATTGGACAGTATATAAAGGTCTTACCTTGGATTACCAGAATGAAAGCACATGGATTTGTCAATAGCCCATTGACCCCTGTGGGTACGATCCATGTGGGAAGACCTATGAGAATGGGGGTTGTCTAAAGAAGTGACCCTGTACCACGTAACAGCTCACTGCCCCTTTTTGCATCCAGGAAACCATGAGGCAGATCAGTTAACTAAGCTTATCTTGAGGGTAAACAGTGCTCAGGACACGGTCGTGTGGCTACATTGGAAACTCCTACATGCTGGAGTCTCCATAATGATGAAGGCTGTGATGATGATGATGATGTTTGGACACAGAAACCACTTGGGCAGCATGCCAGGCATGCCCCAAATGTTCTCTGTTACATCAGAAGCCACTGCCCAAGACTATGGACCAAATTGAATGAGGACATATCCCGCTCACAAGATGGCAGGTAATTACCTCTGAGTCGGCAGTGCCTATATGCTCTTATAGCTGTTGACATGGCCACAGGTCTATTTTATGTGTATCCTGCCCCCCAGGCAACTCAAGCTGTGATTGTGCAAGCATTACAACAGTTGTGTGCCATGTACGGGCAGCCATTCACTATAAAAAGTAACAGAAAGTCCCATTTTAATGGGCAAATAGTGCAGCAATAGGTCCTCCAACAGGGCATACAATGGATATATCACATGCTCTACAATCCTTTAGCAGCTGGCATTATCTAGTGTTATAATAGCCTTCTTAAAATAGGCCTGTGGGCAACAGCCCAAGGGACTCCAACATTGTGGGGGTGGCATGATCACCTCTGATTGGTAGTACAACATTTAAATGAGTGACCTCAGCAAGGAGGAATGGCACCAGGAGAAGTCCTGTTGCAGTGTATAGCTGCCCTCATTCAATTACAGGTCACTATGAAGGATCCACTGTTGAAACCGCAAGTATGGGGAGGGCAGGTACTGCTGTCAGTGCCCTCCTTGGACCATGGAGGAACAGTCTCTATGTCATGGCCCTAAACATTAAAAGTCTGCCATATTTGGTGGGTAGCTCTGGTAGTGCCCTGGGGAGACAGGGCACAGTGTCAACTAACTGTAACTCCCTGGATTAATGATACATGGCCACTAAGGTTTATGGTGACTGTGCCTGCCACTGCGGTCACCATACTAAAATATATGTTCATTCTGGCATTGTGGCCTATCATGAGTTCTCCCATTCTGTTACAGTTTGAAGAAAATGTCTCACCAGCTGTGCTGGAAGGCCTGAGAGTATGGTATACTCACCCTGGGTGCACACCACAAAGTGGCGCTTTACTGTCTAGGATGAGCAGCTGGGATGATTCCTATTAGATGGACATGATTTACCTTTTCTAGTTACACTTATACATTTGTCTTACCACCCTAAGGTATTCTGCCAACAGCTTTCTGGCTTGACACATGTACATGCTCAGGTGTACAACATGTCCCGCTATTGAGTGTGCACAAAACTGCCAGCCAGTTGTGCTGATGGTTTGGCTTAAAGCACCACCCCTGCCGCTTGGACAGTTGGACTTAATTAGAAATGGCCGACCAAATGACAACAGAATGGGAAACAGTTCGCCAACATGTAAAGAAACTCCTCCACTGGGACATGGACCCACGTCCTCTGTGGTTTGGCTATGCCCTGTATAATGGATGGGGCTGACTCCCTGCTGAACATGTTGAACTATGAAACATTGCCCCAAAGTGCACAGAACAAAATAGGGATCCTAAAAAACTAGCAGGGAAGGTACCTCTGCACTTGTGTAACACTACCCAAGTAGTAGTGGGCGGTCACCGCTGGTAAAATGACCAGCTGTACATCGGAATGATGCCTCCCAATGGGTTGCCAGCTAGGTACTTGTGAGTATGTGGGCCCCATAAGTGGCCATACCTCCCAGCCAATTGAAGTGGAAATGTACTTAGGGATACCCCTTCATTCCAGGTCACATTTTTCCCACCTTAGATGAGAAACCCCAGAACTGGGATACAGAATATCATAAATGGGACAGGACCAAACAGACATCCAATGGTTTTAACTAATGTTTATTTTCCTTCCTGGGGGAAGGGTCATCAATGTTGAATTAGCCATAGAAGCCTTAGTGTGTCACACTGGCTAAGCCTTGAATGCTTCAGAATACGCCATAGCCCAATTAATAGAAAAAAACTGACCGAATATGACGGGTGGTATTACAGAATTGAATGGCCCTAGATTTGTTAACTGCCACACAAGGAAGAACTTGCATCTTAATTCATATGGAATATTGTGTCTACATCCTGATAATAAGAATTCATTCAGGGGGCCCTGCAAGAAATAAATCATAAAATACAAAATATACCAAAATCACAGGTAGACCCTGTACAAAACTGGTAAGAGTCCCTAGGCACTTGAAATGGGCTTTTGGGGAAACCATAAAAGGCTTGGGATGTATACTCCTAGGCTGTGGCTGTCTATCCTGCTGCTGTCTTGTTTGGTTGCTGTGAACCCCCATAGTTTCTAGGGCCATTGCCCAGGGGTGGAATATGTGAGGGTTAAAGACTTGGGCAGTGGCCCAACAGACTCAGGGTGTGAGGGTTAACGACTCAGTCAGCGATCCAACAGACTCAGGCAACAGCCCAATTGCTGGATCAGCTAGTAGCTCACAAAGCCCTTTGTCCCTCAACTCAGCATGCCTTGTATCCAATTCATAAATCCTATGGCCCAGCACACATAGTCTCTGGGCACAGCAAAAATGATCCAGAAAAATTGCATTCTGTGTTCCTTCTGTGTTAACAGCTGAGTGATAAACCCTAGAGTATAAATAACCCTGCAAATAAAGGATGGACATGCCTATACATCTAGAGAGACTGTGGCTGTGCCAGTATGAGCAACCTTTTCTCTCTGCCTAAAGTGTTTTTCCGCCTACCTCCCTCACGAGCTCTGGAGGTAAATGGAGTAAACATTCACTATGCTTACTCAGTGTTGTCTTTTGATTTAAAGTGAGACTTGAGACTCTTCCTTTCACTTGAACACTTAGAGGCCATTGTAAGGTTATTAACTGGCCTAATTTCAATATTAATGCATCCTGGGGAATAGGGAAGTCTTTGGAGAGAGAAAGATACAGGGGAACAATCAGTAGGTGGAGTAATCAGAATGCACATTTTATATTAAGTTTGCAGTTTTACATGTCTGCAGTTCCTTGCATCATGAATTGATTAGTGTTGCAACCTCAAAGATCACTGATCACACATCACCATAACACATAATAATGGTGAAAATTTTGCAATATGTGAGAATTATCAAATGTCACACAAAGACTTGAAGCCAGCACATGTTGGAAAAATGTCATTGATAGGCTTGCTCAATGCAGTGTTGCCACAAACCTTCAATGTGTTAAAAGAAAGCTTTCAATTTGTGAAACTATTTGCAATGAAACAGCATGCCTGCCAGGCTCCTGCTTGGCGTGGAGAGGTGCACCAAAAAACTGATGATGCAACCATATAGGAACAAAAACAAAAACAAAACAAAACACAGAAAAAACAGCATGTTTTGACATGTGTAAGGGTGTATGAATAAGATGCATGGAATTATATACAATAAAAATATAATTTATTTTGTTTTTGTGTGCTTATGAAAGTCCAGTGATCATTCATCAAGGTCAAGGATTCTATTGTACTCATGTTTATATCTCTCTTTTGTTTTGGGAAAGCCATTTCCATATTGTATTCAAAAATGTTAATTTAGTTGAAATTTATATTTCTAGGATTATTTTTCACAACATTTCTTACGTATAAATTGAGTATGGCATTATAATTTACAGATATAATTGTTCTCAAATGGTGTATTTTTTGAAGAGTTAGGACAAAGAAATAAGCTTAAACAGATTTATAATTTGCATATATTACTTAAAAAATTGGAGTCAGCTGGTTAGGAAATCATGGTATCTCATGTATCAAAAACAAACCTCCTATAATGAGAATCAGTCTTCAGTCTTGGGAGATACTGAAGTTAGCTCATGTGATGAGATTTCTGTTTTTTCCTTTTCTTAATAATTATAGGGATCTGACTGCTGAATACTTCAGTTTATAATGTCATAATTTATATTATAGAATGTTAAACTATAAAGGAAAATGTATGCAACAGTATAATGCATTATTTAAGGGATATATTGAGACTACTATCTAGCTATTACTCACTCCTTATTTAGTATACAAAAGATATTTTTATTCCAATCATGGTTTGAATAAAGATAGTTGCACTGAAGGTTTTTCATCATCATCATTGTGACTTATTAAACAGACTATATTTTATTCATTTCTATTTCTACAAGAGATATTCATTCATTTATTCTAAGTATAACGGTTAGTTTTTAAAATAATTTTGTGAAATTTCATGGCTTTGACACTTTATTTGAATGTGTTTTTAAATTTTGCAATTGCATTCATGGTTTTCTTATAAAGAAAATTCAAAAAGGTTGCACCTTTTAAATTTAATATTTATAAAAATATTCTTTTATTTTTCTTTCTAATTATTAATATTTTCTGGCTATTCTATCTGTAGGAGCAAAAACATGGCACAATTTACTTGTCCATCAAAAGAAGCAGTAATAAAACTATGCTTACATATCCATATCAATTATTTTCAATCTGCTCTCCTTCTATATTTGGCTCTGTTGCCTCCCATTCTTTTTTTTAACTTCTCTTTCCACACCTATCCTAAAGCATCCCTGTAATATTGAACTTTACAGAATGAACCATGCATTTCTTTGCCTCCTTTACACTCTTTCTCTCTGCCTGACCCTCCAATGCTCTCTCTCCCATATCATGTGATTAACACTTTGTGTTTGAAAGTTCCTAGACACCACTAACTTTTGAATATTTTGATTAAAAAAACACTGATTTAAAATATGTTTGAGATATCAGTCTTTACAGTAATATTAGCTATTTTTGTTCAGTCTATTAAATCTTGGGTGCTCTGGCAAATTTCCTGGTAACCAATGTTATTCCTTGATTTTATTATCTTTTTGCCTACCTCTAAGCTATATTTTATATTAATATAAAAACCATGATTATTTTTCATAACTAATTTTGTGTCAAGAAATATTTCAGGAATTATTGAAAAACCAAAGTACTAAATGGAATGACATTGAATCTTCATACTGTGTAGACTCAAACTTATTTATAACCATACCCAAAGATTGGAAGTACATTCAAAAATGAAATAAGGAATTTTGTGGATTAATAAAGAACATAGTGTAGAATAAGTTAGGATTTTTTGTTGATACTTGCCTTTCAAAATATGGAGAAACGGTGAGAGGGCAGTAGAACAAATATCTACAAATACCTAAAGACAATAAATAAGAAAGGGCACAAGAAAGGAAAATACATTTCTAAAAGGAATCTAGATATTTTAATATAATGTAATTTCATATATTACAGAAATGTTTAATTTTATATTTATTATGCAGACTAAATTCCCCTAAAATAGAAATGAGTTAAATTACAAAATTCAAATTATTCCATTTTTCATGATTTTAATGAAATAAAGTGATGGAAATCACTACCATAAAAAATGACATAAAGTAATTTTGCAAAACATTGTTTTCAAAATGCCATTTGCCTGAATATCATTTCCTCTAGATATTTGTATTCACTTCTACTAGGTTGTTCAAATGTGACCTTGCCCCTGAAGACTACCCTGAAGATTCTTTTTTAAGACAGCAAGCCCAAATGTCTCTATTTAAACCCTTCACTTAGTTTTGCTCCATGACAATTATCATCATCAACATACATGAACTAGGTTGACTTATTACCTCCCACCCCACACAACAGAACATCACTCTTGTTAGATAGACCTCCTGCTAATCCTTAAACTGCATGGCCCACCCCTTGCACAGGAACTTTGCACTGGTCTTCCCCCTCTTTATAACATTCATATATATGCACTATTAATCATACTCATTATGATTAAAAATCAAGATGGTTTGCTATTCTATACAGTCCCATGTTTCATATTTTAACTTTCCTTCTCATGATCTATATGATCTTAGACTTTCCCTTTCAACAACGATCATACCCATAGATTAGTGCTGCTAATTACAAACACTATGGTGTGGTTTCACATTACTATTCATTTTCAAATATACAAATAACTTTTTATCAATTGTGCACAAATTAAACTCATTTTCCATTCTCTAACCTCATTCTATTTTCTGGTGGCTTAAATTCTTGCTATTAACTCCATGGGTTTACTAATTTTATTCAGTTCATAATAGCAAAATCATACAATATGTTTCCTTTTGTGGCTGGCTTCCTTCAGTCAACATAATTCTCTTCAGGTTCATTGAAGTTTTCATATGCTTCTCTACTTCCTTTCTACTTGCAGCTGAATATTATTCTTTCTGAATAAAATGTGTTTTTATACTACAATTTATCCATTCATCCGTTGATTGATACATGGGTTGCTTTCTTCTTTTGCAATTGTGAATAATGCTGTTATGAACATAGGTGTGCAACTGTCTGTTTGGGTCCCTGCTCTCAGTTTTTCTAGTTATATAACCAATAAATGTAATATAAAGTTTTGACAATATGATAACACTAGACTATTTGCATTGTATCTCTTTTATCCCAATTTATGTCAGTTCATTTCATATTTAGTGTAATTTGGTCTGAAGTATATTAAGACAAAAAGATTTTGTTCATGTTGGTATGTCAAAATTATTTGTATTATAGAAGTTGAAATCTTTAAATGTTAAATAAAATAAAACTGGAATAGAACATAATAAAACATGAACATTAGTTCTTATTGACAAATGATTGAATTAACATAATAAATGTAAAAATAGATTATATTTGCTAAGCACCTATAGACTAGCAGGCAATATTCAATAGCTTTAGATCTATAATTAACGTAGTTTATCTTCAAAAGATAAGTAACTGTCAGGCAGGTTTTGGACTATCTAAAATGAAATCACAGGTAATGGGAAACCCTCCTTTTACTTGTTCAGGAAAGTCTTAAGGGTCATCGTGGCATTTTATATATGTCACATATCTCATATTCAATTCATCAGCATATCCTATTGTTTCTATGTACACAATAAATTTGGAGTGTAACTCTTTCTCTACATGTCCTCCACTACCACCTCGGCTAAAATAAACATCATCTCAGTCTTAAATTATTGCTGCTGCCTTCTAGATTGTCTTCCTGTTTTCTGCCTTATCCCCTGTGAGTCCAATCTCATTGAAGGACCTAGAGTGTTACTGTTAAAAAGGAAGTTGGAACATGTCATTTTTCTTCAAAAAACCTGCACGACTTCCCATCACTGTAAGGGTAAAATTCAAAACTTTTACAATAGCCTCCATATCCAACATGATCTTGTCCCCCCTCCTCACTTCTATGAACTGATGCTGTTTTATTGAGTCTTCATGCTCACTTTGGAACAACCACACAGACCTCCTCACACTTCACTGTACACATTAGTCCTGATGCTTCCTGAACTTTTGCCGTTTTTCATCTTCATGAAATTCCCTTCCACTAAATAATTGCCTGGAACATTTCACCCTCTTACTCAGAAGATCTTTCCTTACCACCCTATTTTAAATTACAACTGCCTCATCCCTTATCCTTGTTGCACTGGTTTTCCATAACAGTTACCCCATATAATATTCTATACACTTAGCTAATGCCTTTTGTTTCCTCTCTGTTTTCCTTTACTATGAAAGCTCTATAAGCACAAAATTATTTCCAATTAGGCTCAATTCTCTATCCAGGACCTAGAAGAGTGCCTCAATAAATGAATCTGAAAGGCTAAATTTTAGAGATGATCAAACGGGGGCATAGAATGATTTCAGAATTTATTTATGGTCAGTAAACAGATTTACACCCTCAAGTATAATGTATTTGACACCCATCCATGTACTTGAATGTATCAGCAGTTCGTATTTATTGCTGAGTTGTCTTCCTTTATATGCATGTACAACATTTGAGTCCATACTGTCTGACTTTAGAGTTCACATTCTTAATCATCTCTCTATGATATGACTGTTTTTCTACAAAATATTTTTCTCTTATTGGAGTTGAAAAATGGTCCACAGCTTTACTATATTTTTTTAATTAACTAAAATAACAGATTATTTGAACATTGTAAATTGCCAGCAAGCATTCCATAGAGATGTTGAGAGAAGACAGTATGACTTTGGAAATACCAGCTAAACCTTTTCAAACATACATGTATAGTTCAATTTATAGAAAGACAAAACTTGGTAAAGAAAGGAAAAATTTTTCTGGTGACGATTGGGACAGAACCTGTATTAATCAAGCATAGGCTGCCTTGATGTAAGAAAGCAATTCAGAAACCGAGTGTCTCAACTACGGGGAAAGTATTGTCCTTGGATGTAACAGTGCAGACTTCCACTGACTAGGCTTTGTGGATGGCTCTTTTATGTAAGGTAATCCTGGGACCCAGGTGTCTTCTATGCTGTTGATCTACATCTCCTAATATGTTGTCCTCTTCTGCAGGTGTTAAGAGTTTTCACGTAGCACTCTGTCCACAACCCAGTCTGAGGGAAATGTGAGAATTTTGCGTTGGGAAAAGAATTCCATTTTATTTTTGTGTAGACTGTTTTTAAGGAAAAAAATCAATTTCTTGAATACATACACAGCTGTTCAGGTTGCTTGTTTTCTTGTGTGAGCATTTTTAAGGAATTGTACTTTTAACTTAAATTATGAAACTTAAGAATAAAAGGATGTTTGTAACATTTTAATACTAACTTTTTAATATTTGGCGGGAACTAAAGGACTATTATTTTTTCATTCCCTATATTGGCAATTTTGTCTTTTTTTCACAGTGGTTGCCTAGGGATTATTAATCTTCAAGAAGAAAAGATCCAATTCAACTTTACCATTCTCTATGATATTATTGTGAAAAATTTTACTTGTATGTATGACAGAGCTCATAATTCATCAGTGTAGTTTTCCTTTAGATAATTATTTTAAAACAGATATTGTTTAAAAATCTACTATTTGATATATTTACCTTCTGATTTAAAATTTTGTTAAAAAATTTTGTTAAAAATTCCTTCTGTTGTCATATTCCTTCTGCTTGGAATATATTTGAAGCACAAGTCTGCTGGCTATAAATTATTTCTGTTTATGTGCATGTGTGCTTTAATTTTCCTGAAATAGTACTTATTTTGTTTTTGTATTTTAAAAATATTTATGTGTGTATTGAATCCTGTAGACAGTTATTATCTTTCAGTATTTGAATCAGGTCTCTACAGTTTTTACTGTCTTGTATAATTTTTGATAACTTTTGTTACAATTCTCAGATTTTTTTCTTCTGTATGTGATATGAACTATCCCGACTTCCTTTATAATTTTCCTTTTATGTTTATTTTTAAGCTATGAGACCAAAGATTCTAGATTTTTTTTGTATATTGGTTGATGTGCTATTTGTCTTCTACCTTCCTGGTGTCTTTTAATATTCATGGACCTGAGGTTTGAGGTCTTTCCTTATTTTCAGAAAAGTATTTGTCATTATAACCTAAAATATTTCTTCTTATGCACTCACTTTCTATTTTTATAGTATTTTAACTATATGTATATTGTACTTTTTTATTTTATGCCACAGTTCTTAGATACTTTTAACCACTTACTTTATTTTTTGTCAATTTTTCTTTTCTGTTTCGTTAATTGCTATTTGCTTATCATCAAGTTCACTGATTCTTCCCTCATGTTTATTGACCTTACTGATGATTCAGATGATAGATATTTTTTCTTATGATGTGCTTTTTAAAGTTATATTCTAGCATTTAATTGCAAACTACCTTGTAGATTCCATCCCTGTGATGTGATTATTGGTGTATCCTTACCTGCTGTTTATCCTATCAACTAGATGTTCTAACCTAGTAATTGTCAATGTTCTTTGTCAAAGACCACCAGGAACACCCGTGGTGGGACAACTTGGTTTTATTACTCTTTGCAGTG
This sequence comes from Cabassous unicinctus, assembly GCA_029593785.1. Lineage (NCBI taxonomy): Eukaryota > Metazoa > Chordata > Mammalia > Cingulata > Chlamyphoridae > Cabassous > Cabassous unicinctus. Next base: position 1,537 of record JAQZBX010048923.1, on the reverse strand, counting down.
AGGAATAATACTTGCTATGGAAAAATGCGCAGTTTCAAAGTAAGAAGATTTTAGAAAGTACCTATTCAAGCATTTAGGCTTTGGTTGGGTAACTAGCAACAGGGTTTAAGGAGACAGGTTTCTTATTCATTTGAATACTCTTAGAATGCATGAGCAATTTTATGATTGAGTATCAATAAGTTTTATCTATCCTTAGGCCAACTAAAGTAAGAATAAAGCTATAAATGTTAATGTAATAGCAATTCCTCATTTACTAAGAAATAGGAAGAGGATATTTGATATTTTATGGGTTGCAGAGTGACTTTGTCCCTAGTCTTTCCCATGAACACTTGGTAGAGACCTGCAGAGAAGAGATTGAGAGTGAATGCAAATCCCATCAATTTAGTGCTCACTGTTTTTTCCCAGTTATCACTGCAGCTCACACTTGGCTTTAAATATTTTGAAAATCTATTCTGTGTTCATCCTATCTGCTTGCACAGTGGCCACATTCGACCCTCTGTGAAAGGTGAAACCATTCATTTGTCCCATCTCCTCATTGAGTAGTTTGTCCATCCTTAGAATTTGGTTTCTTAGATGTTTCCAACCTCATCTTTCTGAAGAGATGAAGAAAAGTTATGAATTTTAGATTAATGGATTCTTATTTTAGGGCTGAGGAAATGGTCTTTGAAGATTTCTACATCTTAAGTATAATTGGAATTTCTTTATTTCTTTTCAAATTTTATTCACTTCTGAAGTTCCATATAAATCCTTTCTGGAAAACTCCATGCTTGGCAGAAAACTATCTTTTCAGGGTTCTATTATTACATATTCAAATATGATGAAACTCAGAATTATTGTAGATATAAGTAGTCTCATCCATTTACATTTTTTCTTGATTAGATAAGTTGAAGGCTCACAGGATAATCATGCATAAAATACAGAATACACCTATAACACCTTATTAATGACACCTTGCCTTTGTATGGAACATTTGTTATACTTTATGTTTGAATATTATTATAATTGTACAATTATCTACGATCCATAGTTTAACTTAGGTTTCACTGTGTAACACAGTTCCATGGATTTATTTTTAATTTTTATTCTGTTACCATGTATACCATCTAAAATTTCCACTTTTAATCACATTCAGTATATATTTAAGTGCTGTTAACTATTTTCACAATGTTGTGTTATCATCTATTTCCATTATTCCATGTAGAAACCCTGTACATTTTAAAACTTCACTCCTCATTCCGTATCTTCACTCAGTCTTCTGGTAACCTATACTGTAGGTTCTAATTCTATGAATTTGTTTATTATAATTCATTCATATTCTTGAGGTCATACAATGTTTGTCCTTTTGTGTCTGTTTTATTTCACTCAACATAATGTCTTCAAGATTCATCCAAGTTGTCCCATGTACAAGGAGTTCATTCCTTTTCATAGCTGGATAATAATCTATTATATGTTGTGCTGGTTTGAGTGTTTTGTGGACACCAGAAAATTATGTTCTTAAGCTAACACATTCCTGTGCATCTAAACCTATTGTATGTTG